>PVHX01001000.1:93765-213992 GCA_004024805.1 Geosciurus inauris | reverse complement strand
AAACAAACAAACAAACAAACAAAAAAAACCAGAAAATGTTCCATGAATCAGTTTGTAGAACTTATATTAGTATAAAGTGAAATTATTATATGCTAAATAAAACAAATCGTTATATATTGTCCAATGTTGGTGAAAATCTGCTATTTATAGTTTTGAAATTTGATCTTGCATGATGATAAATCTGTTTTTGTCTGAATTTTTCAAACCATCCCAGTTCTGAGGTTCCTACCGAAGCAGCAAAACTCCACGCGGAAGTGCAGTTTTGTGACACAGGCCAATTATAAAAGCCCTCTGTGATTCCCCCATGGCACTTGTACAAGATAACGTGGAGTTTTGGAGAGTGGACGTGTGAGTGGAGTAGCCAGAGTAGCTCAAGAAATCTCATTTCCAGGGAGAAACAGGTTATTTGACATACAAAACGAGAAGGAAAAATATTTTACAATCAATCTGAAAAAGTTAAAATTAAAAAGAAAATCAAGAAACGTATCTTTAAAAAATTAGTAACAATGTTTATAAAATAGAATTAAGTTCAGACTTAATATTTACTTTCACTTTAATGCTGGCTCCTAGTGGAACTTCAAAACAGCTGGCTTTGTTGATCTAATGGTTCCATGGACCACTGGACAGGCAGAGTCAGAATCATTAAAGTTCCATTCTGATCAGATTTATGCCTGAGACAACTAAGTATGCTCTTCTAGTAATTTATTAACAGACATTTCTTTGTTTGTCTTAGATATATTATTGAATGACAGAGTGGATGAGATGAAATAGTACAGCAATTACATAGTTTAAAACTTCTCGATAATAGAGAAGCATTTAGCTGCATCTTTCATTACCACCATCTGTGTTGTGTATATCATTTTAAGATTAATAAGCAGACAGGGTTTTGCTTGGTTCTTTGTTTATGGGGAATTCAGACCCAGATGGGTTTTTCCCATCCCTGAAGAATATTGCAGAAAGAAAGACAGTTATCCTCTTGGATGGCAGGGACAGTCTCAAGGTCTTTCCCAGACTATTTTCCCCCTACAGTAGTGACTGAACACTGATGTATTTATGTTCAAAATAAGGATTTCATGGCCTTTTTATCTAGCCTAGAAAAAAAATGGATAATGGTCTATTCTCTTCTTCTTTTGGAATGTCCAGGAGAAATTTAATGACTTTAATTTCAATGCTAAATAGGACTCAGGGTGGAGAAAATTTGTCATTTGTGATTTGCCAGCAATAATTCAATGTTCTGAATTGCGTCTCCTCCTAGTGGCCTCATGTAGCAACCACTAGTGTGATTACTAGTGTGAGTAGCTCATTCAGCTCGATTCAATTCAACTCAATTCAACCCACTTTTGCACAATTCGGTCCAACGAGTATTTCTGAATACCGATAGAATGGTTGAATGATATGTTAGATACTGATTGCAAAGTGTAAGGGACTCCCATCTTGACCTCAAACAAACTAATTTAATAAGCTCGTGATTTTAGTCACCAGTAGTAGCACTTACTCTGACTCTGAACTCGGGAGCTCAAGAATCCTCCTGCCTTAGCCTCTGGCGTAGCTGGGACAACAGCCTACCCCACCATGGCCTGTCAGCAATGTGTTCTTATACAGACAGTTACAGAAACCCTCTATCCAAGACGGCAACACTGCAGGAACCAAGCCAGTCCTGGGCAGACAGAGTCACTGTGCTGATATCAGAGTCCAAACACCAAGTATTTGAGGTGTTTGAATGTAGTGAGCAGCAGGGCACCAATGCTTTGAGGAAGGCACAACCTTTATGGAAAAACATGTTAATTTGGGGACTGAGAGTTAAAATGCCACTTGGGTCCTGACTCTAATACTCAGTTGTGGGATCTCACAGAGTTTGTCCAAACTGCCTCCTCCATCTTAAGTGAAGAGATGGACCAAGCAGTCCCTAGGGTCCCCTTCTTGTATTGAATTTTTGCAATCCTAGTTTTAAACCTTGAAGTCTAAACCCCAACTAGTATATTGCTAACTATTAAGAGGTTTCAATAGTCTTTGAGTCTCTCAATTAATTAATCAGGTCTGTTATTCTATTGTTTAGTGATTTTCCATTATAGAAATCTCTTTTGACTTTTAACATTATTTTAAAATGCAAAATAAAACAATTTATAGTTAATAAATTTATAAAGTTTATAGTTTAAAATATTAAATAGTTTTATTTATTTAGAAATAAACAATTTATAGTTAATAAAAAATATATGGAATAAGTGTATAATAGATACATGCTGGTATAGCTACTTACCTCTCAAATAGTCTTTATTTAAAAATAGTAATAATTATGTAAAACAGACCATAATGCATTAATATAAACACTTACATGATCTTTTAATAAATGATTTACAGCCAGACAAGTATGGTGGTGCATGCCTATGCTCCCAGCAATTTGAGAGGCTGAAACGAACATCACAAGTTCAAGGTCAGTCTCAGTAATTTAGGCCCTAAGCAACTTAGTGAAACCTTGTCTCAAAATAAAAGTTAAACAAGGATGAAGATGTGGCTCAGTGGCTGAGCACCCCTGGATTCAATCCCCAGTACAAAAAAAAATTTGTTTAAATATTTACAAATGTCAACTTACGTACTCCTCTTAACAACTTGACCAAGTTAGATATCATTTTTTAATTATCCAAACATTTTGTAAAAACTCACAAAGAAAGTAACTTTCTCAAATGAAGTGTGAGATGTGAAGTGAGGACATCATGGTAGAGTTCTCACTCTTATTATTGCGACCCATTCCTGGATGCCGGAATCCAGGAACATCACCTACACAACATCCCCCTCCATCTCCTCTCAGACACGCATGACCCTAGATTGACCAACCAATTTCTCTTTCAGGAAATCCAAGTCAAAATAAGAGCTGCACATATGTGGGGTCAAAGTAGGCCAAGGGCCAGCCTCAGGAGGCTGAGACTCAAGAAGAGCTCCCGAGTGGTCTTGTTCAAGTTTTCCTAGAACTTAGTAATTCAAATCTTCCTCCAAGTTTATGAGCTATTGTACTGTCTTTTCTTTAAGTCTTTGATAGTTTAGTTTTGTTGCTTGTCACATAAAAATTGAACTAATAAGAATAAAAATACAAAGACATTCAAAGAATAGCATAAAGAAAAGCAATATTATCATCACTCATAATGATATATGTATGCCATTTCCTTCTTAGAGTTTATACCATAATTTGATGTCAAAACCATCTACATAAGTACTTTGTTATGTTTTATTCTTCATTCCCAGTTCATCTTTGAGTTTCTTGGAGAAAAAAATCTACTGGGGAAGAAAGAAGAAAGAAATGAGGAAAGAAAGAAAAAGAATAAAGAGAGAAGGGAAGGGAGGGAGAAAGGATGGTTGGATGGATGGATGGATGAATGGACAGATGCAGTTAGAAAAAGAAGAATTTTTAACCATCCTTTCATATAATTATGTGTATTATTCCTAGAAATAGACAAAATTCAACAAGGGTGGCTTTGTAAAGGTCACTTGTAAGGTGGAATCTAAGAGCATCCATCTTTTAGTACTATTACATTAAAATCCTATTAGTTGAGCTTGCAGTTTGAGTGGAGCTGTTACCCAGCCCTGACAGACTCATGTGATCATGCATGGATCACTTGGAGAATACTGGCTGACAAAGTTGAAAGGCTATCTTAAATCTTGGGACAGTTTATTACACAATAGCTAAAAACATATTCATTTATATCATTACCAAACTCATCAGGTAAGTCCTAAAATATCGGGGAGCTGTCCAGCTATGGCAGCCAACAGAAAACTTCTGGGCCCTGATCTTTCACCTACAATCTTGAATTTGTCATTGAAAACAAACGTCATGGTTTCTGTTTGTTTTCAACATTACAGGCACATTCTTTTTTGAGAAAAATATCTGACGAATACACAAGTCTCAATAACACCTGTTTTTCTCACAGTTTTTCTTTCAAATAAAAATGAAATTCCATTAATAGAAGAAAAGGAGCGAGTTCTGTCTGCAGCTATATTGGGCATGGCTTGGTCTCATTCCATCACAGAGTGAAAAGGCAACAAAGTCAATGATATTTACTGCCCCTTGATAGACAGGTAAGGATGAAACTGGATTTTTAAAATCTCTGGGGCAATAAAGAATAAAGAGACTAAGTCTACAGCACATTTAGGTTTCACTGTCTTGGTTGGGGTTTTACCCGCTGTTGCTCTTATAACATAGGTGAACATGTGAATAAACTGAAATACTAAGTCCTGTCTTGGGGTTACTGGGAAAGTACTTCTGATCTCACAGAACTCAATAAAGGCTTTGGGGGACTTCTGGACATGGACATCTATACTTTGAGAACCACCATCAAAGAGTAAGGGCATGCTAAAGAGGATCAGCCATAGGATGCCATGTTGGAGACATACATGCATATGTGCATATGCAAATAAATGAAACTAAGGTGACTCCTTGGCGTTTCCAATTGTACTTACCATTCACATAGGCATGACTTGAATCTCAGTAAAGAAGATATTGTGAGTAAAACCTAGATTGCGTATCTCTCTCTCTGTAGTTTAGTCAGCTTTTTCACTGCTATGACTAAAAGTCCAACCAGAACAATTTTAGGAGAGGAAAAGTTTACTAGGGGGCTCAGAGTGTCAGAGGTCTCCATCCGTAGCCAGCTCCATTCTTTGGGGCTCCAGGTGAGGCTGAACATCATGGAGGAAGAGTGTGGTGGAGGGGCGCAACTCACATGATTATCAGCAAACACAAAGACTCCACTTGCCAGATACAAAATATATATCCCAAAGGTGGCCCAATGACCCGCCTCCTTCAGCCACACCCTACCTGTCTTCAGTTTCCACTCAGTTAATCCCATCAGGGAATTAATTCACTGGGTCAAGGCTCTCATGACCTAATCATTTCTCCTCCGAACCCTTTTCATTGTCTCACACATGAGCTTTTGGGGGACACCCAGTATCTAAATCATAACAATATGATTCTCGTGTGTTAAAGAGTTTTTGCTTAAAAAAAGAAAGGGGTCTTGTTTTGGCTCCCCCAAAGATGAGGCATTACATTGCATTTTTAACTACGTCCAAATGTTGTATTCTCTGGAGGAGGGTTATGTATTCCTACTTATGTCACCTTAAACGCTCAGTTTGCTTCAGCTGATGAAATGTGAGGACAAGTGGCTTCTGCTTCTGAAAAGGAGCTTTCAAGTTGTTCCATGCGTTCATATTTCTATTTTTCTTTACTGCAAGCCTAGCAGTTTGGAGATTGACAAATATGTAGGTCCCAGCAGAGCTGAGTGCTCGCGTAAAGTGAGCATTAGCAGAAGTGGCTGAAAGACATCTGTGTTTGGGGATGGCTCGTCACAGTTGCACAACTTGGCTGGACAGACAGCCTCTGTGAAAGAGGCCCAGACCTTAGGAAAGAAGGTGTAATGGCCCAAGGAAGGCAGGCCATCTTACAGATGCAAGGACAAGATAAGGAGACCTCAAAATGAGGTGGCAGCAGATGTTTTTGAGATACGAAAAATGTTGAAGAAAATTGACATGCAATAGTAGAATGTGAATCATCATTGGAAGCAATAAAACGAAGAATTCATGCTACAAAGAAGGGAGGAGGCAAAATAATAGCTATAGTTCACTTTTATGAACTATAACTGCTTTAACTATGTGTACACCCTGCCTGTTCTAGGACTCGACGGGACCACGCCACCAAATTCTCCAATAGCTATTCCATTCAGCTCAGGAGAACAGAAGGCTCAGAGCATTTCCTACTTTGAGGAAGGATTTACAGTTTAGTTCCAGTGTGTCTTAGACTCTTCCTTCTTAATCACTGTGCTTCTTACATGGAGCAATTGCCTTTCTCATTTATTTATGTGGTCAGTCACTCGGTATCAATTAACTCTTTATAATAATTCCAGAAATTTCCTTTGGAATAATAGCCTTCTCCCATTTTCAATCATTCAGTTGGGGTATAATTCACTGGATCCACAGTGCTGTGGAGTCCACTGTGGACACATTTAAATTAAACTATTTTGCAGTAATGACCTGATGATGGAGACCGTGGCCAACAGTTGAGAAACCAAAGCTGAGAGGTAGCAGGAGAAAACTCATGTCCAAGGCACATTGCTTGAGCCTTGAACCAAATCGCATCTGAGCCAGACTGTCCCTGGGTGCCTTGGGCTGGTGAAATTCTGGTGTCAGCTATGCTTTCCTGTGACAAAAATACCTCACAAGATTAACTTAGAGGAGGAGAGTTATTTTTTGGCTCATGCTTTCAGAGATTTAGTCCATGGTGGGCCAAATTCATTGCTCTGGGCCCAAGGTGAGGTGACACATCATGGCAGAAGGACATGTGGAAGCAGCTCAGGATGCAGTGGTCAGGCAGCAGAGGGTGGGGGAATGGGCCTCAGGGAAAACACTCACATCCAGGGCAGGCCCTCAGTGACCTGCCTCCTTCAGCCAGGACCCTCTGCCTGCAGTTACCATCCAGCCAGTCCAGTCAAACTAGGATGGACTGATGAGGTTACAGCTCTTACAATCATTTCACCTCTGAATACTCTTGCATTAGCACAGGAGTTTTGGGGGAGACATCATATCAAACCATCACATTCCTTTTTATTTGTGTGTAATATTAATTGAGTTTAAGTTATTTCATTCCCATCTGGATCACTCCTACTAAGAGTCATTTGTCTTTTTTCCCCATATGTGACTCTCTCACTAGATGGTGACTTCTTTGATAGCAGAGGCCGTTTCCACCTTCTTTTTCCCTAAGAGCTGGGACAGGCTTACAATCACAGGGGATTCTCAGTAGAGGATGGGAATATTTCAATGAACAATTTTTATTTTTTGTTTTGCTTAATGGAACAGTAATAAAATGAACATGAATATATTTAATTCTGCTGTTTTGTTATTCACTGGAGTGACATTTATCAAATTAGTGATTATGGTTAATGAAATGATATCTAATCTTTAACCAATTTACTTCTAAACATCTTAGAAGAATTTGAAGTTTTGCATGTACATGTGAGAGAGTTTCCGTTTCTTTTGCATTTAAATATTACATATGATGCGACTGAACACTAATCATGTTACATATCATGTGATGTCACACTGTGGCATGAAGGGTAGGCTGGAGTACCTGCCCCTTCCTCCTCTCCAATTGCTCCCTGTGCCAGGGAGTTGAACTGCAGCCACATGTAGTTGGATGGAATTCCAACAAATGAAATGGAAAGAATATTTGGTGTGTTATTCCTCATATTTGTCTGAGAAGATGAAATTAAACATTTCCCGGGCTGGGGTTGTGGCTCAGTGGTAGAGTGCTTGCCTTGCATGTGTGAGGCACTGGGTTCGATCCTCAGCACCACATAAAATAAATAAAGAGGTTATGTTCATTTATAACTAAAAAAAATTTAAAAAAAAATTAAAAAAAAAGAAATTAAACATTTCCCGATTTAATGTTAACTCCCACCCTCCGCCACATGCAAAGTAATAAGACTTAAAGGTCTTTCTTAAAATCCTTCTCTCACACATTTGCTTTTCCAGTTAAATAATTCAGCTGAAGTCTCTCACTCCCCACCTCCACCAGATGTTTGGAAGCAATTTAATTCCTGGAGCAACTCTTATGATAATCAAATTTTAAAACTTTGTATAAATAAATAAATAAATAAATGCGCACATAAATAAATAAACATTTCATTTGATGGCCATGGAATGGAAGTTTCTATAGTTTACTCAAGGACACCCAGCTCAAAATCAGTACTGAAACTCATTTTCCAGTCTGCATCTAAAAATTAGGACACTTGACTCTCCATTTACATAAGAGTTTAAATTAGAGTAGGAATAATATTTTCTGTTGAAATAATGTATATTTGCTCTTTCAAAAGAATTAAAAATAAATATACCTAACATTGGAAGATAAACGTTTTGCACTTTCTACAATTTATTTATCTAGCATAGCTGACCCTAATAGTTTTTTTTCCTAAAATTACTTTGTTGCTCCCATTTATTTAAATACTCTGAAAAAATAGTTTTCTTAATATATTTCCATTTTGTTTTGAAAAGTTAAGTAAATTCCCCAAAGCCCTCACTTCCAGAAGTATCAATGCTTATATTAACTCTTTATAATTACGAATGAAATCTTATATACACAATAATAATTCAATTTGTACTCCGCCTTTTTGGATTTGAAAGCCATCAACAGCAGCCCAATTTATACATTGGATGCAACAACTGAAACTGCCTGAGAGTCTACAGGAGACTCTCTTTTGACTGATGTTTTTCAGTTTTCTCAGGAAAGCATCAACCTCCACCCAGATTATACTGAATGCTTGTGGCTGGGTTACAGTTTGCCTGGGTAATCCTACTTCAATGAATTTAGTTCCTTTTTTGGCAAGAGTCATGATGTTTATTCCTAAACCTACAAATATGAGCCATACATTTCATAACTATTATAAAGCTCTCTTACTCAGTGCTTACTGCTTTGAGGGTATGTGACTGTGCATCTGCATATCCACATGCACACGTTTTAGATTATGAAGCAATTAGTAGTGCATGGGATGTAAAATAGGTGTCCCCAAAATAGTAGATAACTTTGGGATCAGTTGGCATGTACCTGTAAGCAAGGCTTTTAGAGAGGAGGTAAAATCTGATGAATGAATGATGTTTCATGAGCTGTTCAGTGAGGTTTTAAATCTTTTGTTTGGATAGATAAAAGTTAATCTGTATTATTTCAATTTCCACCACAGCCTTGGTATTAAACTTATACTGTTGCAAATTTGTTGTTTCCTGTATTATTTTCTTCACATTGTAAGTGTCTGAGATCTTCCAAATAAACTCAGTTCATCCTTTCAATTTCTAATGTACTTATCGTCCAAGACCTTGGATGAAATCGATGTGCCTTTTGCTTTCTATACAATTTTGTGACCTTAGTTTAATGGTCCTTTTGGCTCGAAACAACTGTAGCCCTCTTTTCTCAAAGATTCCAATCTTGGTTTCTCATATTCGTGCTTGTCTACGTATTTTGAATGTAACAGGCAAAGACACTTGATTCCAACCCTAAACCTTATTATGAAAAAGGATTTCAGAAATAACCAACTCCTATATCTTTTATTATACATTATAGCTACCTGAATAACAATAGGATGTTACTTTAACTATGCAATCAAAATATGAAATTAAATAAATGTATTGATATGTTAGTGCAGAATCTCCTGGCAGAACAGTTTATAAGAAAGAACACTAAAGTCAATATTTTAACGTTGGATTCCAATTGTAACACTTAAACTTTCTTAGAATCAGTTTTAAATTGATAACTTCATTATTAAAAATAAAATGAAAATATATATATAAGTGCTTAAAATAGTATTTAATTCAGTAAAGAGGTTTATAATTTTTGCTTTCTAATTTCCCTACAATGTTTTGCATATCTTTATAATCTTTTCAACAGTAACACTTTTTATGCTCCCTTGGAATTTATGTCAAAGAGATACAACTGTTGTTCAAGTGAGAAGAGCAAGAAGAAAATAATTTATTTTTTTCTATAAAAATTCTGGCTTCATGATTCGTTGGAAATAAAAAGCTACAATTAGTCCAGCTTAGTTTCAAACTTAATCAAATCCAACCTATATTTAATGGCTCTTCAAGCAAATGCTCAGTGTTTGGAAAATGGGTGTTGAGTCTTGCTTGTACCTGCCACAGGTGTTTGCTGTTTTCAGGGATGGCGTTAGGCTAAACGCAGAGGTCCAGTCAGCGCGGGTGGGACTCTTGTGAACTATGAGGGGGAAAGGAAGAGTGTTGGATCCCCCATCAGACTCTTCCTGGTTTGCAGATCTCTGCAGAGTGGGTGTTCTCTGTCAGCACAGGATTTGGTTGGCTTGACGCTTCTCAGGATGGCATTTGCTGCTGGCATCTGGGGCTGATGAACACAAAATGTAGATTCTCTCAGCTCAGTCAACTCTGCTTTGCTGACTCAGTCCCTCCCGTGCTGCAGATGCTCTGGCACATCCTCCAACTGGGTCTTTCGCCCTGAAGGTCCACCCTGCTATAGCACGTTCTTGCCATGTGAGAACCAGAGAAGCTTGGGAGGGCATCGCAGGCCTGTTTACCTGTGTCCATTCCACTCCTTTCCCATAATGGTGCTGCTGCACTGGATGAGGACACGGAGTCCTTTGCGTGGCAATTTCCTGCAAGTATACAAAAACCACTGAGCAAGAACTGCTGGTCCTCTCCTTCTAAATCAAACTAACTGGTGCATCCACTCCTGAAGGTCAATACCAGAAAGGAGAGAATATGACACATGACTTTGAGCTATCCTACCTAGCATTTTCTCTAAGACTTTGAGTATTCACTTCCTTCTTTCTGTCAGCTGAAGATTACCCAGTTCATAGAACTGAATCTTGGTTGATTAAAGTGCAAGTGCTGGGGATGTAGCTCAGTTGGTAGAGTGTTTGCCTCGCATGCACAAAGCCCTGGGTTCAATCCCCAGTACCCGACACACACCAAAAAAAGGAAGGTAAAAAGTTTTGAATTCATTTTTTCCTCAGAAATTTTAGGCATGCAAGCCTAGTATCTTCTTTAAAAAGCATACCTGTAATATCCTAATCTGAATAAGGGTGTTTTCCTTCCTTTTGTACTTCTCTAGCAATTTCAAGTACTTTGAAGTAGGCAGGTACCTGGAGCCAACTAGAGAAGGTCATGCCATAAAAATACAGGCCATTACACATTTTTCAAACATGAGTTTCTATGACTCTGTTCACCTACGGATGTCTTTCTTAATTAAATGTGTGTTGCATTTGGTAGGACATCAACTAAGAAGTCATTGCTCTGTGTTCAACGTCCCTGCCGAAGACATCGCTCCCTCTCCATTCATTTCTATCAGTTAATGTATCGCCTTTCATTAAAAACAGACAATGCATGTTCATATATTCTATGCAAATAATCTTTTCTGGTTGTTTTTATGAAAATAACAGCCAGAATAATGTCCTTAAACTGCTTTTGAAGAAGAATAGAATTTAAATTGAAATAGAAATTAAAATTATTAAAATATTATAAAAATATTTAAGTGTTAAAGTGGTCACCAATAATATTTATTGATGTAAATAGTGGACGGGATCCTTTCTCCCTTTCTTCCTCCCTCCTCTCCTTCCCTCTCTCCTTTCCTTCTTTCTGTACTGTAGCTCTTCATTCTTTCATTCTCCCTGTTTCTTTATGAATCCATGTTAGGCACTCGATGCATTCCAGTGTTTGCCTCAGCATGATTTTATACAGGTAGATCAAGGTGGGTGTCCAGGATCCCGTTAAGCCAAGCATAAAATGGAGCATGGACTCCTGAGAGCAGGTTGCGCTCTGTCCTGCATGCTCGGGATCATGTATTTCCTCAGCTACTTTCTGTTATTATTACTCACTGTCAACTTTTTCCAAAGTGCATATTATTTAAATTCATTTGTATATGTTCTTTTAACCCTCTTTCATTTGATTTCCTGAAATAATACACTGCCTTAATAAACAAAAATATCACTATTGCAAAGAAGCATATATGAGAACAAGAAGAAAAAGAAAGAAAGAAAGAAAGAAAGAGAGGGAGGGAGGGAGGGAGAGAAAACTGTCATGGAATTCTTGATACCATTTGTGCTGTTCAGTTGGCATTGCTGTGAAGGAATATCTGACAAGAAC
Source organism: Geosciurus inauris (assembly GCA_004024805.1). Lineage (NCBI taxonomy): Eukaryota > Metazoa > Chordata > Mammalia > Rodentia > Sciuridae > Geosciurus > Geosciurus inauris. Next base: position 202,355 of record PVHX01001000.1, on the reverse strand, counting down.
AACTTAGTGAAGAAAATTTGGGGGGTACTCATGGTTTCAGAGGTCTCAGTCCATGGTTGACGGACTCCATTTCACTAGGCCTGAGGTGAGACAGAACATCGTGGTGAAGGGCATGGTAGAGGAAAGCTGTCAGCTCATGCCAGCCAGAAATCAGAGAAAAGAGAACATGAGGATAAAGGGGGAAGCTACAACCCCCAAGGGTACACCCTCAGCGACCTACCTCTTCCAGCCAGGTCCCTCCTCCTCCACTCAGTTGATTAACGTATCAGACGGATGAATGCAGCAAGGCTGCAACCCGCATCACCATCTACAAGCCCACCTCTGCACCTTGTGCCCTGGGGCTCATGCTTTCAGAGCACGAGCTTTTCAGAGGGACATTTCTAGTTCCAAACCATGACACAATTCAATTAAAGGAGCTGACTTTTCCACATTTAAGGAGGTCTCTTGTCCAGATGGCAGGGGAAGTCAAAACCATTTCACATTTCCTTATGAAAGGTAGTTCCTCTTTGAAGATGTTGCCCATTATATAAAATTTCATTTTCATATGTTTAAAATTTGTTTTATCTAACACATTTAATATATTTGATAGAACATAATATATTTCATCTTTATAGATGGCCTTTCTTGATTGAATTCTTTTATGAAATTTGAGGAAATGATACAGGAATGATAATTATAATGCTAATCAATAGGTCTTCAAAAGTTCTTGCACATATGGAGATGAAAACTTTCATATTTAAAAATGGAAATTTAAACAAAAATTGTGAATATCATAGAACACCTTATGGTTCTAATTTGTATTTTATTAAAGTTTAACTTTGGTAAGGTAAAATATTTAGTTTAAATAGATATACTATCTGCAGCCCAACTATTCATAATGAGCACGTGCATTTTACATATTTAAAAATTTATATTTTAGAAAAGTATTGATTGACTTAGATTATGTTTGCAATGTAAAATAATATTATCATAACATTTTTCAATAAAGAAATGAGATCTAGAAGAAAAGCAACTAGCAAAATTAATGAATCAGAAATAGTAAAACAAGTAATGCTGAAATTAAATGAAATATGGAATTTTACAACAGCTGTATAAAATTGAAGAAAATAAAACTTTTTGTCTTTTCTTTCTGAGCACATGAAAATACACAATTGATATATGTTAACTTTCATTGTTATTATTTTCAAATATATAAAAACATATATTAAGTATTTTGCACACAGAAAAGAACCATATGTGCTGTTTAAATATTGGCTAAGAAAACTCTCTTGGATAAAATAAATATTAACACTTGGCACAGAATGGAAGTTGTGATCATATTTTGTTTAAAGTATCTTAGTATTTTAATGTTAAAAAGAGGACAATCGTACCTCCTAAATTTAATTTTTGTGAAAGTTAAGAGCAAATTGAGAAACGAATGGTGAATGGTCTCTTGTCCTGGTGCCTGGTGAGATTGTTCCTATTGAGTGTTTCATGTTTCAGGGGTTGTCCTGGATTCGATTTTGGTAGTTGGGCTCTTAACAGTGATGCCGAGGACCACTTGAGTCTTGTTTTCCACGAGAGAAATACCATGCTCCATCCCTGTTCCAGAGTGTACTTCCAATATTAGTGGGAATCCATGGAGCCATGGTCTGGTTCTGCATTGCAGAATTACATAGGCAGATGATATTTGCCTTAAAGTCTTGTGCCAATGAAAGCTTTCCATTCCCCATGAATGCCATATATTTACGACATGGACCTCTCCCATATCCATACACCAAAATGTTTAATTAGAAAGTAAATCAACAGATACTTGACCAGCGTGGCAGTCCTCTCCTGGATATTTTCTAGCAATCTCCCCAATCTCTACTTTTCTTTGTAAAATTTGAAAGAACCAAATGCTGTTTTGTGGTGAACTTCAAAAACAGGTATAATTGAACTATAAGGATTACAAAATCAGCTGAAAGTTTCAAAAAATTGAGAGTGAATGAAGGATACCAGGGATTAAACCCAGGTGTGCTTAACCACCGAGCCGCTTCCCCAGCCCCTTATAAAATATGTTTTGTATTTTGAGACAGGGTCTCACTTAGTTGCTTAGGACAACTTCATTCTTTGCTTACTCTCTTAAGTCAGATATCCCTCCATCTAATCATTCTCACCTGCATGAAGATATACTATTGTTTTTATACTAAAAACAATATATAATAAAGTACAACCACTTTCTCTTTAATCTTTGCCCAAAGATTTCTCAACATTTTTCAGTTCCCCTCCAATGATTTCCCAGTGATCCTCTCTTAGAAGTGACAGTAGCAGTGGTTTCTTTGTGGTGTATTAAACACCCTCCGTCCAACCCCTTGACAGAAGCCATTGTGCTCCTGTCCCTTAAGTGATCACTTCCCCTACTTGGCCTGCCATGAGCCTCGTCCAGGCCACCATGATTTCTCACCTGATGGTGTTTTCCCCCTTTAATTTTTTTTCTAATGTCCTCTACTTATCTTTTCCAGGAATATATTAACCTTATAATGGAAAAGTGAGAACATTTTAAATGACTTTCATGTTGCTAAATTCAATTCTCAGTTCTCAGTTTCCACATTACTGTGGAAATGGATCACATTTTTTCCTAATATACATAATATACACTCTTTATTCTCTTTACTTAGCTTGCAGGGCACATTACACTCTCTTGGATTTTCCCACCCTCACTGAGACCTCTGCCTGTGGCTCTTGTCCCTGCACCAGACTTCCTCCCAAAGCGCAGAGTGCAGTCCTGGGAACTCCTGGTTATCTGTTCTCACTTCTTCAGTGATCTCAGAGTTTCAAAATCCATTCACACTGCAGTGGCTCTCACCTTCACGTTTCCATTCCATACAACTCTCCTGAATTCCAGATTCATATTCAGACATTCCTTTAACTCTTCCTGGGGATAGTTTATTGCCAGTGCCCTATATGATCTGTGCCTGTGTAGAAGCCCCTAATTCAGACCACCACTTCTCCTTCCCCCAGACACTCATCAACAGCGCCCTCAGATACTAACAGTGGTGTTTGTGCATGAATGTTTTATATGTAACTACTCTTCTTAACACAGTTTTCCCATGCCTAATATAAAATACATTTTTACTGATTTATTATCTACTGACTACTATCTAGCAACCATTATGCTAATATAAACACATGCAGATATATATGTGTGTGTATATATATCAGATAAAATGTTGTTTCTGTTTACATACTACCATATGTCCAAAGTGTCTTTCTGGTTGCGTTTGTCCCATAGTCTTACACTGAACTAAAATCCTAAGTAAACATGAAGAATCAAGAGCACATTTAGTACCAGAATAAGAACAGTGTGTTATACTCACATGACATGACTCCATGGCCACCAAAAGTGCTGTCTATGCTCGTTCATACTAGGATGGAAATGTTTATAATAAGTTGTAGTGGGAAAAAGAAAGAGTAGCTATGTATTATTACAAGTAGATTTAAAAAAAAAAAAAAGCACTAGAACAAAGCCAAAAACAAGAACAATGATAATCTGTGTGTAGAAAAAAGACTGGAAAATACAGGCTGATTTTCATGAGTTACTTCTTTGGGTAGTGATTTTGAAAGTTTTAAAATGTTTCTGATGTATTCTAATATTTTTGTGGGCATGTGTTATATTAATAATGGAAAAGTGATCAGATTATCACACAGGTAGTTCAATCTGATTTAAAATAGCACTTGGTGAGCAAACTCTGTACCTTAATTATTATATTAATTGTCCTTTTGGATATACATTATTTTTAATATATGACTAAATATGATTTTAAGGTGATTTATTAACATGCACATATTTCCATATTATCATTTACTTGGCATGAAGAATTAACTCACATACATGTATTAAAATAAGTTTTATAGATGTAATAATTTATACATTTAGTGAAGCATACTTATGGAATACTCCAAGAACAAAACTTGGCCCTTTTCCTCATTAAGTTAGTTTCTGGCATTCCTTTATAATGGAATAAAGTTGATAATTTCGAAAGATTTTGATGACCCATTCTCTTATATACTTGTTTATATTTTCCTTCCTTAAAATGAAATATGGAGTGCTATGAAAAAATGTCAAACATTTGTATTGTTATTAAGTAAGTTTTCTCCTTTTGGTTTTGAATATGATATGTATTTATCTTAATGTTCCTTTCTCTCTTAACGGTCCAAGTTGCTTTGCTCCCTTTCTCTGTTGTGCTTCCAGCTGACTTCATAATTCTTCGTGTGCATCCATTTCTCCTGCTGAGCTCTGTCTCAGAGGGAGCACTGGTCAGATTCCTCTGTGAGGGGAATATGCTCTTGGGACGCCCAACTTGGTGGTTTGGACTCCTTTTCTTTTAGTACACTTTTCCATCCTATTTGTCGTGTGGTATTTTGTAAGACACTTCGTTTCCAGAGTTCTTTTAGAGCCATGGTAGAAAATGAAAGCTGTTTACTGTCTGGTAAATCACTGAGTGGGGGACAAGCATGGCGGCCATTTGATTTTTGCAGTGGAGCAAATCGACATAAATTATTTTTCTGTTTTGTGAGGTATAACCTGGAAAAATACCCCATCAAAATATTTTCAAGAAAACAAGCTGTAAAATTGTAACACACTTGAGATCAGAACCAGGACACCTTTTTTGGCCTAGAGATACTGATCTTTGATGCTAGTTTTTTTCTTTTGACGCCTCTCCTTTCTGTGTGGATCTTCTCATTATCACCTTGGTTATTACCTTCCTTTGGAGGGAACCCTGGGAACACTTACAGGGCTCTGAAAAACAAACTAAATTGCTGGGGGTTCCCTAACTTTAAGGAGAAAATGCATTTTCGAAACATTACTATAAAAGCTTGCTCAGGACCATTACCTCATAGTTATAAAAGAGACAGGGCGTCTTGAATACCTCCACAGAGAACAGATCCTGGCGCTCCACAAGACCATGTAGCACATACACTCAGAGTGCAGCAAGCTGAAAAAAAAATAATGAAATGTAATCCTCCAATTATTAATTCAATTACAGTACACTAACATGTGCTTTTTCTAAACTTTCAAGTACATGTCTTTCAAGTAAAAGTGTTCCATTTTGTGTTTAAACTTCAGCATGGAAAGCACAAATTGAAGCTAAAGTCTTTCTTTTACAGAAAAGGAAGGAAGGTGGATTTCAGTGAACAAAAAAAATGAATCTAGAAAGCAAAAGAGAGAATTACAGAACCAACCATTTGCAGCTCAAATATTGTTTGCTTTTCAGAAAAATATCACTAAAAATGGGGGGGGTGCTGAAAGCAGGCAGTTACGTTTAACTCTGCTTCTGTTTCAGTGCTGAGTAGCTGAGAAATCTCAAATCATAGAGACCCACGGCTGCTGCGGTGTTTTATTGGGTGCAAAAATTTACAGTACAAGAAAAATTAAGAGCATTTGGGAAAGCAGTAGAATTCTTATCTGTGTTTCTTTCTCTGGTCTCCAGCCACTGATTTCAGAATCAAGAGTTGGAGCCCCACATGGGTTAAGAAGATGGTGAACACCTCGCTCCATAGCACCTGTGCAGGCTGGAATTTTATTCCTTCCCTTTGCCCCATTAATTGCCTTTTTTCATTTTTCTATAACTTTAAGGGATGAGAATCATCAGGTCTTGGAACTGAGGGGAAATGAAATTTGGAAAGCCCTCCTGTGTGGTGTGTGGCGGGATTGAGTGTAGGTGGTCCGAGGGGTCACTTGACCTGCCCAAGGGGCCAAGGGGCTGGTGAAAGGAAAACAGAGTGTAAGCCATTCATCCCGGGCTTGTTTGCACAAGTGTGACTGTGGGTTGCTTGTTTACGACACTCTGATGACAGCGACAGCTTCCCTGTCCTTGGCAGCCGGCTCTGGGCAACTGCCCTGAAAACACCGCACGGTAGCACACTCAGGGCGGGGCCTAACCAAGCTGTCCGGTGATCCTCTACTTCTAGGAAGGAATAGCCTTTGCCTGTTTTAAAGTGTTGACAGGTGAATGCCACCAGGTAGGGGTTAGAGCTTTACTGTTTGCCCTTCCACAAAAGAAAGTCTACGAGGTACCAGTCACTGTGCTGGGATGGAGGGCAGCACGCTCGACCCCCAGACGCCTGACATTAAGACCCAGGAAGACTGCTTTGAACAAACAGAGCCATTCCATAATGAGGGCAGGGCCTGCTCCATGAAGAAGGCAATTTAACAGTGTTTACAATTCTGACAATACTAATTCGTTCCTAGATATGTTCTCGAAAATACTCGTCGTCTAAGTTGAACGTGAGGTTTGAACAAAGGCTTATGCCACAAGAAACCGTGAAGACAGAGACCATCACCCAAATGTTTTATTTATTAAATAGCTAGTTTGACTGTCTTTTCTGATTTTACTGGTGGTTCTCCAACTTTTGACCATCCCAGCACACTTGAAAAATGAAATGCATGTTTTGTGCAGTAAATCATAGAGATTCTGGTTTTCAAAATGTGGGAGCCTTATCAGAATCCCATTGTAGAGTTTGGAGGGATAAGAGGAGCTTAGAAACATCCCATTGTGGAGTTTAGAGGGATACAAGGAGCTTAGAAACATCCCTTTGCTCAGTTGACTTTGGCACATCCTATCAATGGGCAGAAAACCTTTCCCTTCTTTTCCCTACCATCCCTTCCACTATTGAGATGCTCACAGTTGTAGAAAATCTCATAGGAACGGTAGAGATTTCAGAAAATTCACCACCAACTACAAGCGATCTCTCTGTGGAGCTGACAGGAAGAATACACCGAGAACCTTCTGATACTAATGGTACAGTGTATGTAAAAACCAAACATACTTAATCACACAATAATTGTCCTTCCAAAGTACTCACTACTGTTAATAAGAGGAAACACCAACTATTTCCCTTAAAACTAGAGGTTTTTGATGGAAAAAAAATAAATCATAAACTATAGCACTCATCTGATTTCTCAATTAGCTATCTTTTCAAATTTATGTATACATACATGTATAAAAAATCTTGAAACAATCTTAAATAGCTTTTCCTATTGTTGATGAAAACCATAGGATTCACACCCCCCCATCTTCAGAATTTCCAGAAACTCAGCCAACATCCTAACAATGTCAAATCATTATAAGAATCCTTTAAAAAATAAATTTCACCACATTGAATCGGTATTACTAGGCAGTTTACTTTTGAGAAGTCAGATTTTCAGAGCATGTGGGATCAAAGCTCAGGCCTCGTTAGAAGCAGTTCCAATATCATGCACACTAACTTACAGCCAGGTTCTCGAGTCAATGTGGAGAGAGAAGAGACCCCTAGCGAAGGGTGTAGAACGTGAGGAATAGGGGAGGGGAGCCCCAAGTTGCCTCTCGGTCCCTGACAGAGTGGTAGCACAAACAGAGTGCTGTTGTCCTTCACATGGAGGCTGAAGGCCAGAGTGACCCCAGAGGATCCTCACTGGGAAGGAGAGCTGCTTGCAGCAATACTTACTCCTCGAGTTGAAAAACATAAGTCCTACTTCCAAGATATAGAATGATGAGACGTGACCAGACATCCAGTTGGTGGGAACTGGACACGAAAGTCAGCAACTCTGATAACAGGGCAGGAAGGGTGGAAAGAAGGCTTCTGGGGAACTTGCTAGAGTCAGGAGGATGAGCTTACAACCAGCTTTTCAGCATTGCGCTGAAATCTGCTCCCTTCATTGGATTCCTTCTTATTCCATTTCTATTCTTAGATGTTTTCAGGACTGGGAGAAAACTAGACAGTTTTCTGTGAAAATGAAAGCTGCTAATTTAGCCTCCTAGAGTAAAATGGCACAAAACCACAGATTCTTCCTCTGTCTCAGCATTTGTTTTCTTAATTATTTCTGCGTTTCACGTGTTATCCCTTCTCTATAGTCATGTCATTGAGGTGAAGTTTAAAAAATTATTCATAATTTTTAAGGCACAGAGGATCCTAGTTTGGCCCTGCTGAGGGACGCCCCCTCGCCCCCATGATTCCATTTACAGTAACTAAGGTGATATTGTTGTAAGTGTAGTCTGTTCAGACTTCTGGGCCCTCTCCATCTGACGGAGGTGTCAGTCCTACAGCTCTGCTTCTGCACCTACCCAGGGGAGGCAAGAGTCCGGGTGCTCAGCTGGGGCTGGCCAGAGCCCCACCTTTCCTGGACCACAAATAAGCATGTGACCAATGTCAGCCAATTACTGTTAATGTCCTTAGTGAAAAATCGTTCAGAATTAAGTACGATTTCCCTGAGAGGACAGACATTCCCTGTGCCTCTCTAACCTTTTGGTAATAGCTTAAGTAAAAATAAGCCTAAGACTAGAGCCTGAAAGGAATCAAAATTTAAACTAAAGTGAAAAATCAGTTGGCAGTGGATAACCTTTTACTTTTCTAAGGATAAAAGCATTACAATTATTTTCTTTTCATTAGTTATATATCTAAATTGCATGCGTATGCAGAAATAAGATATTGTAAGACCTGTTTTAGGAAAATGCCATTATATCACAGTATGATTTAATCATGCAAATCTCTTATCTCGTTACTCTTAAAAGTCTTCCGATCCCTGAGAAAATGCCACTGATGATTTCTGGGTGTTCCCAAATGTCCTATGCATCCAAGGACTAGTCCATTAATGCCATTTGCAAGTCACTTTCACCACCCCGCTGGCACTTTCTGCTGCTCAGGAGAAACCCATCAGTGTCTGTGGTCAGACCTGCTCCCAGTGTGGCTGCAGCCCCTGAGCCTCTGTGACACAGGGACATTCATGTTTTGGGGTTTAGAGCTTGTATGTCCAAGGGGCTAAGACAGAAATGGATTTGAATAAGCTTCTCTGTAATCAATATTTCTACTCCTTTCCAGTGATTATGGTTTAGTTATTGAATAAAATACAAAATAGCTAGCTTATCTTTCTCTCAGGATATGATGACCTAAATGACACTCTGTTATTTTCTTCTGTTTTATTTCTTCCCTACAGATATATAGGGTTTTCAAACGTAAAACTTCAAGTTATTCTATTCAGTAATTGAATTTCAAGTCAAATAAGTTTTGCAATCATTTTTCAGGTTTCATTTTATTTCACTGAAAATGTAAAATGTGATTATGATAAAAAAGAAACTTCAACAATAAATAAACAGATACAAGGAAAATTGTCTTCCTTTTCCCATGCAAACCAGTCTCTCCTTTCTGTGTAAGAAAACAAAACAAAATCATAGCAATTTCATGCATATCCTTTCAGAAAATGCCCACAGTGAAGGAAATACAAGAAGCTGCTTGCAGTGGTCAAATGGTGACCCTCCCAAAAGGACCTCCACTTCCAAATCTACAGATCCTGTGAGTGCAACCTTATTTGGAAAAAGGATTTCTGCGGATATAATTAAATTAAGGATTTTGAGATGAGGAGATCAGACTGGGTGAGCCTACATCCAATGGCAAATGTCTCCATAAGTGACACAGAAAGGAAAAAGCAGAAGAAGGCATTGTGCAGATGGAGGCAGAGCCTGGAGTGATCTGTCCACAAGCCACAGGAGAAAATGCCAGAAGGAGAAAGAGGCACAGAAACGCTTCCTTCCTGAAGGCCAGGAGGGAGCACAGCCTGCCAAGAGCTGGGCTAGGACTTGGGGCCTCCAGAGCTGGGGAATACACTGCTGTTGCTTCACACCAGCCAGCCCTAGGATCTAACTCACTGGCCTTTGATGGAAACCAGAGCACACTAGATGCTATACGCACTGGGTGTACTACTCGTTTTCTACTTTGCCCTGAGCAGAATTTTTTTTTCATGTCAACATATATAAATATACAAAATCCCATCAAATCTGAAGAGTGTTTTTTTATTTGGCTGTATAGTAATATTTCTTAGCAGCCTTTTGCTCTGGACATTCAGGTTGCTTCTCATTATTTGATGCCACTAACATGATGGCGATTTCCCTCTCCTTCTCCTTCTCCTTCCCTCCCTTTCCTCCTTCCTTCTTTTCTGTCTTTGTTGTTGTTGTTGTGTTGCTGGGATCAGCCCCCAGCCTTGTGCATGCGAGGCAAGCACTCTACCACTGAACTACATCCCCAGCCCCTTCTATTTTATTTTGAGCCAGGTCTGGATTAGTTGCTCAGGCTGGCCTCAAATCTCCATCCTCCTGCCCATAGCTGGCATTGCAGGCATGTGCCACGGCTCCTGGCAATGAGCAATTTCTCTTCATTGCCTGTGTTCACATGTGGCCTCTTTAGAACAAATTCTTACAAATAGAATTATTTTCGAATGACATGTACATTTTAACATCTCCCCTCTTTTCTGCTAACTTTTTCTCTCTCTCCTTCCTTCTAATTCCCTGTCTTCCATTTCAGGTCGCGTGAGCACCCAGGACACAAAGATAAGAGAAAGCAAGAAATCAATTTATTAATGTATCAGTTTAAAAATAAGTTTCTACTCTGCTTGGTATGCTTTGAGGAGACTCAGACTCAGTATGTTGAAAATTGGACAGTGTCCTTCCCGAGCTTCAGCCTTTCCTTGGCTGCCTGCTGCCCACAGGACCCAGCTGAGCCTCTGCAGTGTGACTGGGGTCTACCCCAACCTCTGCAGCAGGAATCACTGTCATTCCCCGAGCGGCCAAGTCTTTGCTGAGGCTTCATGCCATTTTTCGAGCAGGTTCTAGGTTGGAAAAAATGCTCTCTTTTTTTACCTGAAGCTCTGTGTCTTCTTATAAAACAAAAAGCCTTGCTTGCTCCTGGGGGATCACCTCACAGCTATGACAGGGCACGTGGTTCCCCCTTGGTGTGTGTGCTATGATCACACTCCTTGTCACACGAGGGCACTTCCTTAGTGTGTTGCGATTTGTGTTTATGTGTTCATCTTCAGTGACATTCATGGTTACCATGAGCGCAGACTTAGCCAATTACCTGATGCATTTTTGGCACTGATTTTATCATTCTTGAATAAATAACTAGCCAAAATTATGCCCCTGCTATGGAACAGGTCTGTTAGGAATGAGACTCATGTACTTTTTGCAAATAATTGAAGCTCACAAAGTACAGGAAAGGTTCTGTGGACCACTGAGGCAGTTTAGAAACAGACTGAATTATGTACATTGTTTTAAGAATTGTCTACTTTTATTATATTTGTTTATAAATTTACAGAGGAGCTTCCATTGTTGATGTCCCACGTAACTTCCTTTAGAAGAGATTTAAAATTCATAAGGTGTTTGGATGAAATCCTAATATGACTTTTTTTATAAAATTAATTAAATACTTGTAAAGCTGCTTGATATTTGTAAAAGTCTAATACCATGTTGCTTTATTTTCAATTTTAATTTGTAAATTCAACAGAAATTAGCAAGAAAAATGTATGCCCTAGAATGAACTTAGATTGCCCACAGCCCTAGAAGCATCTAACTACCGGATGAAGACAAAAGTCACCAACTCTTTAACTTTGAAGTAAAAGCTAAATTTGGGTGGCATTTTATGACTTCCCACAGCTTGATGGAGAAGGGTCATTAGGTTTTCCAAACACAATGTGGCACTGAGCTATGAATAATAACTTTTTGTTTTGCTTAAATGATGTTAGTTTACCAAATGTTTCCTGTCTTTATGCCCATGATGCTCTATCCACAAAAACCTCTGGGTAATTTGGGCAGCACTGTCCAAAAGGACACCTTGAAACAACATAGGCGGACTTGGAGCCCCAGAGCCCTCCGCCAGGAGCTGCTTCTTGTAGAGGGAGCTCTCCTTCTTGCCTGCAGCCCTATGATCTATGCACAGAGTGTTGTGAGTCCTGAATTCAGCTTCTTACTCTTTACATTTTTATGCTTGTGCCTTCTTTCCTACCAGAATATAAATATAAACTCTTTATGGGCCAATTCTATGACTTCTTTCCTCCCCAAATTTTAGTCTGACAACTCAAAGCCAATGTTCTTTAGACATCATTTGAATGAATGACCAATTATACATCCTGCATAGAAATAAATTTAGTCAGGTTAAAACAGGAAAAACAGAAACACACACACACATTATATATATTAATAAATAAATAAAATTGCTGAGGTCTTCTCAGTACTGAGGAGGGGTCCATGTAAGTGACAATCTTCGAGCCTCGATTCAGAATTTTGCTTCTGTATTTAATACTACAATGAAGCTGTGCTCAGGACTTTGCTGTGGCAGGGTTGGGACTCTGTCTTAGGTCACCGTGATCTGAAGCAACTCTCCCTGAGCTGGAGGCACCCTGGAGAGATGCAGTCACAGGACTACGTCGTCGAGGAGGAGACAGGCCTGAAGGAACTCTTTCCATTCAATGCTGCTGGACTTACTCTGAAAGTGATTTAAAAACTTCACAGAGGCTATTACAATTTTTGCCTAGATGTCTTCAGTTTTCTTGCATAAACTTAAGATTCATAATTTTTAAAAAGGATATGTGGATTACTAAAATTAACCTGAGTCAACTTTGTGGATGGATATATGGATGAAATAAGAGGGAGAGATAAATGCATCAATGTATGGAGAGTCCAAAGGAGTCTGGGAGAGTCCAAAGTGCCCTGTTCGCTCAGTGTGGGAATCTTTTCTTCCACCACACCTAGTCACCCTCACCCACAATGGACTTTCTTCCATTTATTTCAGGGCAGAGCTGCTGAGCGGGACTCCGAGGCTTAAGATTACATCTGGGAAATCTGGGTTTTCTCCAGATGGTTTCACAGGAGGTCCAGACAGCTCATTCCCCATTCTTAATTCCTGTCTTGTTTATATCCAATTTAATGACCGTCTGGCCTCTGTTACTGGCAAAGGGTGTTACAAATCCCAATGGTCACTGGCGTAGGTTTTAGACACAGCTACACAGAGAAAAAGCTAAGACTGGAAAGACTGGAACTGGCTGCTGCTCACGCTGTTTATATCTAGACTGTCTCATAAAGTCTGACAAGTATATAATGGTTACTTCTGTTCACGGCAGGCCTGGCTGCTGATCCTGGGTCGCACTGGTCCTGGGCCTCAGCTTCGCAGGCTCATGAATTTGCTCACCATGCTGTAAGGGTGATCCTGTCAGAGACCAGCATACTGGACAGATCTCAGACCTGACTTGCCAACGCTTGAGAAGTGTTCGGACCCAGCAAGTGTAAACTAAACAAAAGGCTCAACGGCCACTCAGTCTGATGATTCTATTGTAAACTAAAAGAGTTGCAAAATTTTCGACTTTCATTGTATCTTCTCCAGTTTTGTCCTCCAAATTAACTTTGGTGTGAGAAAAGTAGCACAGGAATCAGTTATCTGAATTATCAGTACTTTGTAATGCAAAAATAACCTTGTACAATTTCACACTTAGATTCGGACATCAGTATAACCATTTAAAATTAAATGTGCATTTGTTAATTTTTTATCCACCACTCTAAAACCTGAGTTTTCATGTCAGTTGGCATTTACTCTGGACTGACCCAAGCCAAGGAAAAGCTCTTTTTAGATGTTCTTGCTGCTTGTGTGTTTGTTTTTCCCACTGTTAATTCCAGGAAGACAGAAGTGGCACGTTATTAAAATTTGCCCCATTATGGTTTGTGGAATAAAAATGAATTATATCAAAGATATAAATTCACTTCACAGATTTGGCTTTTCAATGGAAAACACTTTTGTTACTTTTATGAATCATGTACAAATAGGACTATGTAGGGAAAAGCATCCTGGATTTTAAGTCAGATTTTAGCAGAAAGAGTGCAAAACAAGTCTGGAATATTTGTGGTGTCAAAAAGTCTCAAAGAATGATGGGAAATCCCCAGAACCTACCTTGCACGGGGCTCCACGACCAAATAAGAAGCCATTGATCAAAATAGATCAAATAATCATGAATTTAATCCATTAAATGAAACCGTAAATGATGAGTCAGTACACATACAATCCAACCATAAATGATGAGTCAGTACAACACAGTCCAAAAGTTAAAAGAAGATGAGGATATTTATTGTTTCAGATTACTTTCTCACAAAATATGTATTAATCACATAGGAGTAGAGTATAATTTTTCAGTGGAAAAGCTCAGTGATTGTTGTTGCAATAAAGTAATTAAAACAAACCTCAATAATGGAACAGATTGAACCTGGGGACTCTTGAATAGATGCAGTGAGAAACCCCTGCATGGCTTCTGTGATCACTGCCTAACACCCACAGCCCAAATCTAATCAGCTCCAGATCCACTGCTGCCTTCAGAATAATCGGCTGATGGTCTTAGATGTCAAGGTTATTGGCAATAAAGGAAGGACTAAGGAAATGGTCCAGACTGAAGAAATATGAAGATTCAATGCAATCCACGACCATGAACTGGGTTTTTTGCTCAATTAATCATTACTGGGACCATTCAAGAAACTTGAGTCAGATCTGGACAATGGATGGTACCACTGTATGAATTTCAATCTCATGAGTTGAGTGACATACTCGGCACTGTAGAAATGATGGCCTTATTTATAGGAAATAAACACTAAAATATCAGAGGATAATGGGGTATCCAGTAGGCAGATGACTCTAAATATTCTTTGAGGTTTTCTTCCAATTTTAGTAGAGGTGGTTCATATTTTATCAAAATTAAAACTTAAAAATAATCTTAGCCATGATGAATTTGTGAGAAATTACACTATATTTTGTTGAAAATCTCAGCCAACGCAGCACCCACACATACAAAAGCCCAAGACAAACCTTCCAAGTAATGATAGGAAATCAACATTTACGTTTTAAAAAAGATCAAAGAAAAAGTTTTTAGAAAGTAGAAATTAATTATAGGATTTGGTGATTTAGAATAATTTAATACAGAAATGCAACTCCCTGCATAGTACTTTGAGTGTGACTGCTGCTTTTCATTATCTCATAAATTTTTATTCTTGCTACTGTTTTTGCACACTGAAAGGCACTCTCTGGCATTTAAAGCATATATATATATATATGTATTTAAAGTATATACATATATATATATATTCACACACACACAAATACCTATGAAGAAACGTTATGAAAGGCCCATAACATTTATGTTTATTGACCTCTGTAAAATCCTAGACTATAATTGGAAAATAGAAAATCCATCTGTCTCACTGGAGTATAATGGATTCTGACTCCCAGACAGGGTAACTGAGTTACGTTTGGGATTGATATACATTAGTACCCACTTGTTCTTTCTCCATTTTTATTAGGTTATCCTTTCAAAGCAGGCTCCCTGGTGTGAGTTTTAGGTATTCTATAAAAATATCGTGATCTACTCACTTAGCTGTTTATTACTCCATTTGTCTTCTGGTAAGACAATGCAAATATGTTTATCATTAAATTTTAATATCTTTTTTATTAAATCATATAAGTTGAACTCTAAAATTTTGTATAGGGCCTAATTATTTAGCTTAAGAGACTATAATAATTAAAATATTGAATTACTGAATTATTACTTCATCATTTTTGCTCTTAATTTTTGCCAAATACTCAGCCTCTTAGGGAAGAGCACATGTCATGTCTTGCAATACAGTGATTGCTAGCAGAATTATTACTAGCTTCTCAGTGTGATCTAAGCTTAGCACACAGTTTTCAGAGTTATTCGGAGATGGAATTATCTAAGAAGTGAGAGAAGAACTCAACACCTTGACAACAGAGTTGTCAAATGACCAAAAGAAAGAGAGATAGGAGGAACAAAAGGGAATTTAGATGATTACACTGTTTCCCGAATTCCTCCTGCCCATGCAGAACCAAGACAGAGCTTCTCCATGGGGTGTGAGGGTCAGCAATGGAACAACAGGGAGGCGCTGCCAGTAACTACAGACCTTGGGAGAAGGCCCCCTTCAAGCCGAGTCCTCCCGGCATGCTGCACAGGCTGCTTGCCAGTAGACGGCTGAGGATAAATGGAGTCAATTATTCTGGGCTGACCCGGTGGAAACGCTTTCTGCTAACGGTGCACATGTACGTGGATTTCAACAAACCCACAGTAAATGTTCATGCTGGCAACTGCAGTGCTTCAAGTAAGTGGGTGTGCTTTCCTGTGTCTTAATGATAATATGAGCATATAATAGGCTCTTCATCCAAAGGGCCTAAAGGAAGACAAATATTTCTCTTCCATTTTATGAAGATTTAACAAGGATAACTGATTATTCTTCCAGATTTGACATACTAAATAAAGTAGTGTCGACTAACAGTGAGCACGTCAACAGAGGCACCACTGATCTCATTATTTCTGCCATTTCCTGAGTCTCTTTCCAGGGATGTTCCTTATGCCCTATATCATTATCATTATCATCATCATCATCATCACCATTATCATCATCATCATCATCATTGCCTATATCTATTTTCTTGCCTTATGCTGTATTTGCCCCTTTTCTACATTCAAGAAGAGCATGATTTTTCTGAGCCTCTGTTTTCTAAGTTTGGCTTTTAACTCTTTCATAATGCTAATGATACAAAAAATAACTCATATGCCTAGAAAACCACAAATCCTTTCTCATGTAACAGCCATTTAACAGAGAACTTGATCCCTGCACCTCCCCTGGACATGTGATCTCACATGGCCAATTCATGACGAAGGCCATCAGTCTAGAAATGGGAGGAGAGGAGAGCAGGACTAAGAACCCCAAACAGTCTAGTAGTGGCTTGTACCACTAAGTACCAGTGAAGCTTGGTGAGAAGGGACAGTGAGTGCCATGCACTGGGAATTGGGGTAGTGGAGAAAGATACTCTGTTGTTAGAATTGGCAGGTAAAGTAAGGATACGGTTACAGGAATGATTGTGCAATGCACTTTAGAGACCTAAGCTCCACAGAGGAAAAAACAGCAACACAACTCATCAGCTCTTGGGTTGAATATTCCTTTCCATGATTCTGGGACAGGATGAATTTTCATACCATGGGGGAAACAGGGTCTGCAGTTACTGCAAGAAATGGAAGAGAACTATAGAAACAGCAGAAACGTAGGCTGTTACAGACTGCGTGTATTATTTTGTGTTGTTTCTGAACCTCTGAAAAGGGATAAAATAGATTTAGTTCTTCTAACAACCAAACAAATCCATGGAATAAATTTCATTCATAACCCTTACACTTTTTATTTTTCATCTGGGTAAAGAAAATAGTTGGTTTCTACGGGTAAAAAAAAAAAAAAAAAATATGATGCTTACCTCTTCTTTTTACAAAATTCTCTTAGCACTAAATTGATGGAGGCCTGAGTCACCCTTTGTCTTGTCCAGTTTTCTTAAAAGTATAATCCATTCTGATTCTTTTCTTCAACTTTTTGCAATAATATCACACAATCGCTTATATTGATTGGCTGGTCACCAAATCCGATGGAAAGTCTCTTGCTCTTTCTCTTCTCTCTGATTTCTCTGTAACATAATATTGAACTCTCCTACTTCTAAAAATGGAATCAAGTTTCCAGTTCCCCTCCTGGCTCTCCCCTGGCTCCTGTCTCGACAGTCTTCCTCAAGCTCCCTTTCTCAATCTGCTCTTTCAGCCTGTGTATCCCGACTGCTCCGTCCTGGATTCTATTTTTTTGTTATGTTTTTACATGCTTCTCTTTAACTTTGTAACTTAATAACCCTTTGTTCACCAGTGAATTTTCTATCTTTTTTTCTCACCTGATTTTCCACTGAAGACCTTTCCACTGAGCTTAATCAAGTTCTTAACTGCCGGTTTATATCTTTGGTAGGATACCAGGCAGGAAATATAAATACATAGTTCCCACATGGAATTTATTTTCTTCCCTGGAAAATTCAGTCCTGCCCATCATCTTCTTATATTTCCTGGATTAGGTGATGGCATCAAACACATATTCAGTTCCAAGAGCGAAACTTTAATAAATCACCTTCAATTCATTCTTCCTCTTGATGCTCCATTTGCAATAACTTAACACATCATAGTGGCCTGTAAATTATATCAACTTGTTTGTTTTTATTACTACTGTCCAAGGCCAAGTCTTCTTCACTTCATAGATATTTTCTTTTGTTCCTAAAATGCAAACACTCTCCCACATGACATGCTCCATTTCTAGAAAAGTTTGTTCAATATTATACCCTCTATATGTCACACAAGATCACAGCCTAATCAAAGTCACTTTCTTCTTAAGACCTGAACTGAAATGACTACAATACTTTATATGACACTTGAGAAATCAACCAGTGCCCCAAATCTGACCTCCTTTATTATACTTCTGTTGTATGTGAGCCTGTGTGGAGTTATGTGTCTCCTGTCAATGCAGGCACGAGTCTAGCTCGGTCTTGTCTGTCTCATTGCAGAGATCTCCATGATAACCTCTCTTTTTGACAAAGCTAACTGGCTCTGTGTCTCTGTGCACATACTTTGATCATTGGATGGAGTGGTAGAGGAACTCTGGCTCCAACCTGGGAATGTATAAAACACTTCCTGCTTGAATTTGGTGAGATGCTTAGGTACTTCTTTGTTGATGTGATTCTGTTCCTGTTCTGAGTCTTAGAAAATTCTGAATGATAGCTTTTTTTTAATCATCAATATATGCTCAAGCAATGCAATGATACACTTGCCCACAGGCTTCACTAATATACAGACGGTTGGAATTTATTTTTGAAATTGTTTTATAATTTTCTTGGCTTTGTTGTGTTTTTGTTTTACCTTCTTCCTGCATAACAATGTTGAAGGTCCTGAGTTTACTTTCTGCATGTTAGGTTTGTGGAATAATGGAGTCGTAGTTATGTTAAATCTTAAGCCCATTGATGAGGTCAAGTGAAATGCTCTAACAAGAAATATCAAGAGAGGAGGGTGTGTGGATAAGAAAAATGGTATTGAAGGAACTCAGTAGTTGTGAAGGTAAGGAGCACCGCTGTCCTTTGCATGGGGGAAGTCTCCTCTTGGGTTCTGAAGAAACAATCAGACCTCTGTTTTGTTGGATTCGCTGGTCTGGCGTCTTGGCACTGTGGCCAGGCATGTGATGGAGAGGCAGACAGACCGGAGGGAGTAACTGGTAGCAGGTTAGAACTCCGTAACGCTTTGCCTGGTCCCAACTTTGGGATAAATATTTAGACTGAAGCAGTGGGAACACAGTTTTGAGCACACAGAGGTGATGAGTGTCTCAGCGGAACTCCCTAAGAGGAAGCCCTGGTAGGCACGGCACACAGCCCAGTTAGAGGGAGAATGGAGGGGTGCTTTCTGTCATCAAGATAGGATGGGACTTTGGAGTTAGAGAAGAAACTGAATAAGAGTAAGGGCATCTTTATTCTATATCTGTGGTTTGACTAAGAGTCACACTTAAAATATAGTGGCACACCAAGAATGATTGAGTCTTCTGAACAAGAGCATTTTTTTTATCTTAATGATGGATTTATATATTTATACTAAATTAACTCTAAAATGTAGGATTCTCTTTTTTTTCCCATTTTTGAAAGTTATATTTACATGAGTATTTTTTTCATATTAAACACCTTTATATGCACTTTCAATGAACATTATATATATATATATATATTTATATATATTTTTTATCAACCATCTTTACTATACCCATTCCCCTTTCCTGCCCCCCACCTCCTCCATGTTGCGTCCAGTGTTTCTCTATTTCTCTTATTGAACAAGAGCATTTTGAACCAGGAATGGGTTGCAAGTTCCAAAATCGGAATTTATTAACTTAGAAAAATGTAAAACTATTGCAGAACTATCCTCTGTAGTCATTGTTAACTTCGAGAGTATGGGGGCGTCTACGATGAGCCTGACTGTGAGAGAACCCTGGAGAAGGATGTTTAAATTCAGGCATGGGAAAAGCAGAAGGATGCAAGGGCAAAATACTGGGTGGTCAGAATTCACGGACTGGATGACCTTTTGTGATTCTCTGGAAAATACTTAGAGATAACAGTTGATTTTTATGGCCCTTTTTTCTACTCTGATTCTTATTAGCACTGGTTGTTTTTTTGCATCAAAAAATAACATTTCACCAGTTCTAGCTTGGTTCCTCCCACCTAGCATGATTGGAAGTGCCAGCACTTGCAGTGAGATATTTTGTAAATCAGCCCCTATTTTTGCCTCATCTTCAACACCCATGTGAAGGGATCACAGTGGTCTGATGAGTGGATGGCTTCTCTCAACATTTCATTCATAACTTCCTGAGAGAAACTTCACTGTGCAAGTTGGCAGGAGAAAACACTGCCAACTACCTTAGAGAGGGAACGTGTTTCCAAGACATAAGGATTATAAATAATTTAAGAGAGGAGAAAAGGGCCTCCATCTCTTTCCTTTATGGACTTACTGCTTGCACACTCTCTGGACCCAGTTGAACTTTATTTTCTCTCTCCAGCAAACTGTTGAGGTTAATTTGAGTAGAAAACAAGGCTGAGAGACCCCACCTAGTGAGTGTGGTGACTGAGCGCACAAAGCAGCCTCTGGGTGCTTCCTAATGAGGACAGGCAAGTCCGGAGGCCCACGCCCTGTCTATAGGATCCCAGCCCCAGGATGGCGGGCAACTCAGAAGCAGGAGCATGGCTGAGTTTCACTGGGGATTAGAGCTATGCTTTCTGCCAACTAAATCTCCACAGAACAGGCTTAAAACTCAAGAGGACTGGTGTCTTCAAGGACTCCAATTCCACCTCCTCTCCCTGTTTGCCTGGGGTGCAGTCAGTGCAATATTTATTAGAGCTCAGGGTCAAGAGCAGGGGTTCTGTGCACAGACTTCAGCTTTCCTTCCTGTGCTGGGCCTTGAAAATTCATGTGCCTTTGGATGTCTCAGTTTCTTGGTCTGGTACAAAGGAGACCATTACATGCATTATAAAACATCCTAAGTAAGTACACAGAAAAAAATACTTATATAGTAGCCTTATTTTCCTCCACCCCCATCCCCGGTAATCAGGCTGAATAACTGACCCTGTGAATCCTCAGCTTTCCAACTCAGGTGATGCTGTGCACGTACGATATATTTTCCATTAAAAAAATCTAAAAAGTCTGAACAGACACTTCACAGAAGAAGAAATACAGTTAATTGACAAATATACGAAAAAATGTTCAACTTCTCTAGCAATTGGAGAAATGCAAATCAAAACTAGTCTAAGATTTCATCTCCCTTCAGTCAGAATGGCTATTATCAAGAACACAGCAACAATAAGTGTTGGCAGGGATGTGGGGAAAAAGGCATGCTCACACATTGCTGGTGGGACTGCAAATTGGTGCAACCATTATGGAAAGCAGCATGGAGATTCCTCAGAAAATTTGGAATGGAACCACCATTTAACTCAGCTATACCTCCTCTCAGTTTATAGCCAAAGGATTTAAAATCACTATACTATGGTGACGCAGCCACATTCATGTCTATAGCAGCTCAATTCACAATAGCCAAACTATGAACCAACCTAGATGCCCTTCAACAGATGAATAGATAAAGAAAATGTGGTATGTACACAATGGAATATTATTCAGCCTTAAAGAAGAATGAAATTTTGGCATCTGTTGGTAAGTGGATAGAGCTGGAAAATATCATGCTAAGCAAAATAAGCCAATCCCCAAAAACCATTTTGTCTGATATGTGTATGCTAATTTACAATAAGGGAGTGGGGCTAGGGAAAAATAGAGGTCCTTTGGATTAGGCAAAGGGGAGAGAAGGGAGAGGAGGGGGTATGGGAGTAGGAAATATAGTAGAATGGATCGGACATCATTGCCCTGTGTACATATATGATTATACAGCTGGTGTGATTCCATATCATGTACCACCAGAAGAATGAGAAGTTTTACTCCATTTATGTGTGATGTGTCACGTAGAAACCGATTAGAACAAATTAAAAAAAAAATCTGGTTGAGGAATATCGGTTACTCCGTCCACTGAAGGGTTGGAGTGGGCAGAAAAGGCATTCACTTTTGCTTTAATTCAATGTGGGTTTTGGGGCTGGAGTTGTGGCTCAGCAGTAGAGCGCTCGCCTAGCATCTGTGAGTCACTGAGTTCGATTCTCAGCACCACATATAAATAAAATAAAGGTCTATCAACAACTATTAAAAAAATTTTTTTAAAGTATGGGTTTTACTAGGATATGAATTGCCAAAGTAATATTTGAAGATTATCGCCCCCTCCTCCAGCAGGTTTCTTCCCATCTCTTTCTCAGTCAAACAGTGAGCAGACGGGCGTCTTCCTTGCCAAAGGAGAGTATATGGTGGGAGGTAAATTCTACAAGGAGTGATTGAAGCAGTAAATCATTACACACGCTCCTGAGAGAAAACACAAAAGAAGAATGTTTAGAGTCAGAGGTTTGCTAAGAAGGTGGGTCATATAGAACTGTTTTCCAACTGAATGGGGAAAGGAAGGTCCCCCTGCCTGGGAGGCCCACCCACAGAAGTATCTCAGGATCCATAAAAAGGCCACGTTTGATTTCAGTCAACTCACTGAGGACCCTAGAAGAAAATGCTTTCATGGCATAGCTCGAAAAAAGTCCCTTGTGTTGTAAAATGTGACTGTCAAGTCACCAACGGAACATTAAGATCCTTGAAACAAATGGTGTCATGGTGCAGCTGGACAGAACCTGAGAATGTCATCGACAGTGACAAAGTGCTCTCCAAGGAGACAGCAGGACACTAGAAAGAAATGGTTTCACAAAACATTTACAGAAGGGACTTAGAGGACCCTAGAGGGAAAAGTTTCAGGACCCAGAAGCATCTGGGAGACAGCGTACCAGAAGACGTGCCCAAGGCAAGAGAAGCAGTTGTCTCTCAAACCTGTATAAATGACTAGAGACGCTGCCCACCTCCTCTCTGCTCAGATGCCACCACCCCTCCGCCCCAGACGGAGGCTGTGGCACAGTGTTGGTGAGGTCCCCGAGCAAGGCTGTGGGACGGACGCTGCCCTGTGACGCTGCGGTGTGGCCCTCCCACATCTCTGTGGAAGGGGAGCTGAGAGTCATACATGAATTTGAGTTATACAAGTAAAAGACAGTTGGGAAATGAGATTCACACTCTTAAAACAAATGTCAGAGTTTCACTTCAACCTACACCTAAAAAAATGTATCTCAGAGAATAGTCCCGGGCTTCCACATAAACAGACTACCCTTTCATTTTCTGGTAAAATCCTTCCATTAACGTGGCCTCAAACAATTGTGTTTTAGTTTGTGGCCTTTACTTCTCATTTCCAGAACGAATGATCTGATTAATTGATTTTTACCACAAAGGAACATTTTGCTCTAAGGATGGGGACACATCTTCTGTTTCAACAAATCCAAGCAAGAAACTCTTCACAGCTCCGGGGGTGGGGAGAGTATTTTGATTTATTTTTTTCTCTCCTTACTAAATTTTCAGGCATTTTAGGATCAAGAGTCCAAGACCAAGGGTCCGTGAATACTCAAGCTTCAAAAGTAGTCATTTTTTGCATTAAGAAAGATTTTGCTAAGTGTGACATAGAGGCACGGAAGCCAGATCCTCCAACGATAGGGACAGAATGCCTTCGCCTCTTCGCAGCTCCTTGTGTGGCCTGCGGGCTTGGGTACAATGGGAGCCCCTGCCAACTCCTTCCCAGGAGCTCTCTGTCCAGCTCTAAGCCTCCTCCTTACATGCACACCTCCTTCAGAAGGTTGTCCCCTCACCCACGCCTCCCTCACTCCGGGCCTCTGCCTTTTCTGTCCCCACACTTACCGCCCTTGCTTTCTATCGGCAAGACCTCTGCTCATTACGAACCTTCCTGAGACTTTGACTTCCTCAGGCAAAAATGTGTTGCTTTGTGTTTTGCACATCCATAAAACTCTCCCAAGTCTGCATTGCAGCGCTTTCTGCAGCGACTATAATTATTTATGTGTCTGTCGCTCTCAATAAACCGTACGCTTCTTAAGGAAGGAGGCATGGTTTGTTTCTCTTTGACTCTTCAAAGCTTTCACGGTGCCTGGCAGAAGATAGACGCTCATTGTTGGTGAACACATGGCTACATGAATGGGGACAAACTTCATAATCTACGGCCTGATTCTTATTCCTGAGCAATTGTATTAGTCCAAGGCTTTGTGTATTTTAAAGCTCCAGAGAAAAGAGAAACTGACATGTTCATCATGTCACATGATACAAAAAAGTCTATGTTGTTGTGGGTTCAGTGAAACACTTTTTATAGAGAGGCACTAAATATTTTATCCCGGAGATACCTGCCTCTGGACCAAAGCACAATATAAACATGGCATTAAAAACTGGGCAGAAAATTACGAGGTAAGAGTACCCCACGTGTTGTTCATCTGGTGGTCTGTTAGGTAATCTGACATTTTCAATATGGAAATACTGTGTTAGGAGGTGTCGGTCACTCCTGGAAGCTGCCTGCAGGATTGTCTTACTGGTGCTATTAAAGATCTCATGGTTTGGAGTAGAAAATGGCATGTAAGCAGTTTCCCTTGTAAAGGTTTCCTGAGGATGTCGCTCCCAACTGCTCTACAGTCCCCATGCATGTATAGATGCGCGTTACAATAATAAGAGACGGGAAGAGGACACTGGGTTCATTCTTTTATGTGATCAATCTGAATTGGTCATCTCAGTTGACTAACAGAGGGCATGGTTTATATAATCTAGATTACATATAAATTACCAATTCTAATGGACTAGAAAAAAAATGTGAAACTGAAAAAAAAAAAAAAAAGAGTGAAGTCTAAGTTCTGTCCCTAAAAGCTAAAGGGAAAATATATGAAAAGCAAAAAGTACCCAGACAGAAGACGGTGGAAGGGGACAGGAGGTTTCTTGTGCACTGGATGCACAGATCCCCTGAACTGGCAGATTTTGTTTATGGAGGTTAGGAAAGAAGTTTTATAGAGCCCAGACTTCCCGGTTGTGGTGAAGGATGGTTTAGAAGGGACGCCAAGTCGCGGCCGTCCCCCAGCTTCACACTTGAGCTGCCGAGGTGGGGCTGGAGCCATGCCCTTAATTAGCCGACCCCGTGAATTGTTGCTCAGAGGGTTTCAGCCCATGACCCTCCGAAGCGTTCTTGTTCTGTGTTTACACCAGCCAAGAAGATTCTTTCTTGGTTTTCTTTCTTTATTTTGAAATATTAAAAAAAATGTACCACAAATGCTTTTTCAAAATACTTAACCTATTGGTGATTTTGACATGTGTCTTTAGTGTGGAATTTGCACCAGGTAACACCTTCTCCTTCTGGAAAGAGAGCCTACAACCAGAGGGCCAGTCCCCTGGGAGGTCAGGGTGGTCCAGCTTACACAATCTGCTGTATGTTATTCCACACAGACTTGAGTGCCATCGTGAATGGTACTGGAGGGACTGTGACATCAAGTACGGAGAAGTCAGAAGTAACATTTTTCAACATGTCTTCATTTTTTATTTTGTCGACCACTTGTACATTTACAATACATAGTTTTCACATATCATTCATTGACTTTATTTATTTACTTATTTATTTACTTACTTACTTATTTATTTTTTTTAGACAGAGTTTCACTAGTTGTCCAGGCTGGCCTTGAACTTGGGATCCTTCTGCCTCAGTCTCCCCAGTATCTGGGATGACAGACGTGGGCCACCATGCTATGGCTTTAGTAAAATTTTAATAAGTAAAACTTATTACTTTTGTGGGCTTATTTATTGCTATAGTACTTCTATCCACTGAGGAACACAATCATACTTTTAATTTTGTAGTTTAGTGGGTTTGAGGGGTACTTTTTGTCACCCAGAATATGGAAATAGGCCTGAGTATGGTACAAATGCATTACTTTGTCATTAGTAGAAAAACATAGGAAGTTGGAGACAAGATAATTTAATCTGCAACTTGGAAGATAAAGCATAAACTTTTTTCCCTCACTGTACTCTAAGGTTTGGCTTATGTGACCTTGGAAATGCCATTGGGATATATAATACTTTTGCTTAGAAATATAACCAATTTAAATAAGACATACCCACCCAGTCAGGGTTCTGGTTATAGACTTTAAAAATGAATTCGATTTACTGAATGCTTCACAAACTTTCTGAATCTGATGGGGCCAATTTTGAGGCCCCACGCTGATTGATTATTTGGGGTGGGAGCCACATATAGCTTTCTGCTTTCAAATGAATTCAAGTGGAAACAGACCAGCAATTTTACAAATGTTTATTTTTGCAACTGAGAGTAATAGCCATGAATTTAGGTAATTCTTAATGCAAAATAAACACACAAGCCAAACACATCAAAAATAAAAACAAAACAATAAAATAAATTATTTCAATTATTAACTAATTTTAATTTTGAATATTTAAAGATATAGAAGTTGGCTTCTATCAATTTTTTTCCACATTGCCATTAAATAAAATGATCTGACCTAACTCTGTAGGCATTTGAGGACATATGTTCTAAAGGTACAGCTTCACTGCCATCCAATTTATGATAGTTTGAGGTAATCCCTAGGTATATATCACACTTGGATAAATATCACAATACCTGGAATGCCATTTCGCCTTGTATGGGGTAGGTGGCCTGCCACATCCCAGGAAGCGGGAACTACCTTTTGACCTCTCCTGGAACAATATTTCAAAAGGTATAAGATGTATTTTAGTGATCTATTAAAATGAAATTTTTTTTTTTTTTTTTGGTCCCTGGGATTGAACCCAAGGGCACTTAACCACTGATCCACATCCCCAGCCCATTTTGAGACAGGGTCTCACTAAGTCACTCAGGGCCTCGCCAAGGTGCTGAGGCTGTCCTTGAACTTGCAATCTTCCTGCCTCAGCTTTCCGAACTGCTGGGATTACAGGCGTGCACCATCGCAAGATGCTAAAATGCAGATTTCTTTATATAATATACAGCCCAAACATTTGACTCCGTACTTGGGCAGGCCAGAGGAATGTGCTTTTTTAACTTTAATGCAAAACGCTAGCTTAGAGTGTCTCGAGGACCTCAGCCCTTAGGGGAACGCGAGGCAACACAAGCTTTCAGTGCCTTTGAGAGGCACACCCAGTGTACCAGACTCAGGGCTGAGGGTGATGCAGCTCTGAAATGGTCACTTTGAGAAATCCATGTATCTGTCCAAAGGATAATCTCTGATTTGTTAAAGAAAAGTAGTTTTATTTCTGTGTTGAATAAGCATTTGAGGACTGTGCACAGGATTGGAAAGACACAGCTTTATCACCGCCCCAGGATGATCTTAACTATGTCATGCAGAAACAATATGCCTTAATGTTTCTCAGTATGTTTTCTTTTTAAACAAAGTCACTCTATTCTTTCATAGGTCTGAGCATTGGCATCTAATTCCTTTTCCTATAGCTATATGCAAGGGCCACTGCTGATCCACACAGACTCTGAAACTAGTAGGATGACATCTGTAACGTGTAGCTAGGAAAAGCAGGCCTGTCCTGGTGTGCCAGCGGAAGACCAGCCCTTGGCTGTCACGGCTGCACCAGTCCACCTCAGCTTGCAGGCTTTGGTTGGTTGGTTGGTTTCCCACCAAACCATACTCTTATTCCTTTGCCAAAATGAATCTCTTATGCATGTTAGTGTATGTGTTCATAGAATAAACTCATGAGTATTACTGAAGAAAGGTTCTCAGCTTGTCAACATTTTGACTGTGGACTGTTAATGGGAAGACAGGTTGATAGATGATATTTCTAGGTGCTCCCTGGGAATTGTATATTAATTGAAATGATTATCATGTACCCGTTTTTGAATAGAAGCTGAATGAGAGCTGTGAACATAATCACTAACAATTTTGTAGAAGCAAAGTCTGTCTTGACCTGGTTGACCTGGCTATGGTTTGGGATCAGGCAGGGGCAGAGCAGAGGAGAAGATTGTATTATCTCAGTTGTCCCTGCTGCTGCAGAGACGGGGAAAAGCACTGCAACTTGATGATATTTTATTTCAAGTATAAGAATCCTTCTGTGCAATGTGTCCCTGGCTCTCCACTTTGCCCCACTGATAAACCCACACGCTAAGTCCCCACAGTGCAGCATGCAGAGCTTCAAAGACAAGGTCCTCCTTCTGTGGCACCATGTGCCAACCCTCTTTCCCTAGAAAATGCAGTATGAAATCCTGCTGTCCCAGAGAGCAAAAACTATAGCCATAGAAAATAGAACACGATAGTATGTGAAATGAGATCTTCATTCGTGAAACCAAAGTCACGGATCTTTGCTCTTTCACATGGTAAATATCTTCTGTATTTTCTTAGGGTAAAAGCAAAACAGCAAATGATAATCTCACCTCACCCTCCCATGCAGTGAT
This sequence comes from Geosciurus inauris, assembly GCA_004024805.1. Lineage (NCBI taxonomy): Eukaryota > Metazoa > Chordata > Mammalia > Rodentia > Sciuridae > Geosciurus > Geosciurus inauris. The sequence continues at coordinate 174,327 of PVHX01001000.1, read as the reverse complement.
TTATGATATCAGAATGCACTGGTGGGTGAATTCAGAGCCTGCCTCTCATAAAAGGAGGAAGGAGAGTGTGGTTTTCATGAAGGCCTTGGAAATTAATCTGTATATAGAAATTCTTATTCTAATCTCTCATTAAGTTATACTAAAAGGACAATCTTCATCTTAATTTCATAATTATTACCAATATCATTATTTATCTGGATTCTGAAAATAAACTACCTAGATGTACATCCTGGCTTCATCTCTTTCAACTGTTTTCATCCTGGGAATATTGTACAACCCCTTTGTGCCCATGATATTATGGCACATTAGGGAGTTAGAACACTTGGAGAGATTAATTTGTTAGAGCATAGGATGCTTTTAGGGGAAAGCATGGCATGTCATTGTCATTCCCATAGAAAGGTGGCATTGTTCATTTCATTTCTTTTCAAAAGGGAAACTTTGAAACTTTTATTCTGTCTTTTCATTTTCAAAAGTCTCCTTTCACATTACAATATGTAGCAAAGGGGGGGTATAATTACTATTTATCACTTTAAAGTACATTTTATAATTTTTCATTTTAAATTTAATAGAAAATTGGCAGAATTGACTTAGATGACTTTCTAAAACCTTAAATATGAATTCACACATTTCAGAAATGTTTATATTGTCTTGTAGCAGTAAAGTGTTGGCATTCATCACCAGGTGAACAAAGAGGCCAAGTTTTCATTTAAATGGGGAAGAAAACAAACCACAGAGTCGTGGTTCAACCCAGCATCCAGTGGCTAGAATTGTGGTGTAAGACGAGACACCTGAGGCAGGAGCTCCTCCTTTAGGTGTGGGGGATCAACTGCAGGCAGTCGAAGGACCCGGTCAGCTGCACATCAAACCCTGAAAGCTTAGCAGGCCTATGGAGCAGTTCCTTGGAAACTTGTCTGGAAAATAAAGAAGAAAACCATGAGCAGAAACCACTAGAGGTCATTCAACCTAACTTTTTGGATAGTCATATATGCACTTTGGTCACAGCTAATTTGAAGTACTTATTACCAAAAATTATTTATAAAAGACATTGAAGTATCTTTCAAGTTTTATTAGAATTTTCATTTCAAGCGTCTGTATTTGCATGCAATGTGTGCGGTACGAATATTAACGGATGTAGACAAGGACGTGCCATCTGACCTCCGTGACATCATTCTGAGGTCATGCACTTCTTCATACTGTAGAAGTGAATGCCTTCCAAACTCAGTCCCCATTGCGTGATAATGTCTAGCAGGATGTTGCAGATCAAGCACTGTGGTGGCAGCTTCATAAGTTTGTTATTCTTACAAACCTGACCACCATTACTCCTGTCTAACAGATGACAATCTCAAGAGTCAGGAAACAAAGTGATCTGGCCACATCAACACAGCAAATTGAAGAAGAAACTTTAGGATTAAACAAAAACGTGTCTGGTTCTTTTAGCACTGTGCTATCTCTTGTCAATCATATTCCAGGTACACTCAAGTTGTGCTCCAAAAATTATACATGTGCATGCCTGTAATCCCAGTGGCTCAGGAGGCTAAGGTAGGAGGACCACAAGTTCAAGGTCAGATTCAGCAATTTAGCGAGGCCCTAAGTAATTTAGTGAGACCCAGTCTCAAAATTAAAAAAATAAAATAAAAGTGGATAGGGATAGGACTTAGCAGTAAATTGCCCCCGGGGCCAATCCCCAGTACAAAAAAATATAATAAAATAAATTACACTTGCAGTTGTTTAGCTGCATGTTCTATGATTATTTTTCTCCATATAAATGTTAGAATTTCCGAATTTTATCATTTTGTTTTGCAAGTTAAAAAAAGCACAAATAAAAAAACAGTATACCGTCTTTTTCCTCTGTCTTATAGATTAACACAGTCAGAACACTCATCTGTTGAATGGTTACCATGGTACTGTGACCAACCATTTCAAACATTACTTAATTTTGCACAAACAGTGTCAAGTGTTATTATCTCATTTTAATAGATGAATAAAATGTGCTTTAGAGTGGTGAAGAAAATTTCAGAACTGGTGAATGGTGCAGGACTTGAACCAAGTCAGTCAACTCCAAATTTCATGTTCTCCAACACCCTGCTAAACATCTGGAAAAATAAAAATGGAAAGAAAGAAATGTAAAGGAAAAACATGGGGAAGTAGTTGGAGATAAGTGACTGAAATGAAGGCTAAAATACGCATTTTAAAATGAATTTAGAAAACACTCCAAAAGATCTTGAACAAGAGAGCCCAAAGGAAATTTTAAAAATAATAGAAAGAGTCAAAAGAATACATTACGTACGTTTGAGGAAGTTAACAAAAAGGAGAACACGAGAGGAAAAACTGTAACATCATAATCTTTCAATAGAAATATTAACAGTGTGGGGATTTGAGAAGAGAACAGGACCATATATAGGAGCCAAAGGGCAGTTTAATAGGAACACACCAACGGGCTACAGGAGCCAGCAAAGACACTGGCCAACTCCAAGCCACCACAAACAGAGCCTGGTGCCACACAGAACACAAAGAAAGAAGGAAGACAGACAGACAGAGGGACAGGGAGACGACCATGGCAGTGGTCCCACATTTCTCGTGACAAGAAGCCTCATGATTACTTCTGTTTTCTTTCATTCTTTCCCTTCTGCTTCTAGCGCTGCTGGATTCACAACACCAAGGCTCCAGGAAATTCCATCAGTGCCTCAGTGATTCTGCACAAAACGTAGACCTAGGGCAAGGTCACTTGAAGCAAAGTCATTCCATCTTGCTACCCAAAGTGGGGACGCTGGGCTGTTAGGATTCCTCATTGGGATGGGCTTGATTCATCCCTCCTTCTCATTCCCAAATAAAGGAGAAGAGTAGATTTAGGAGCCAAAGGCACAGACACCCACCTAAGTAAAAGAAATGTGTAAGCTCCCACAGGTCATGTTCTGTGTATGTGCATATTTCCACCTGGGTTTCTTAGGCAATTTGGCTGTTAAAATCCTGGGTCCTGCTTCACAGCACAAGACGGGCACAGGGGTAGTGACACCGGCTCGGGGGTTCGCATCAATGTGCTTGGGTCAGTAAACAGTTTTCTTGCCATGGTGTTTTCAACATCCCCTTAGATGTCTGTGCAAAGAACATACTCAATCCCAGGAGTCAAAAGAAATTAGAAAAGCCTTACTCGTGAACTCCATTCATTTAATGCTGCTAGACTCATAACTTTGGAGCAAAATGCTTTCCATGGCTCTCTTTAGTTTTACCCCATAGTGATATGTCTAAGGCAAGATAGTTTATATTTCCCTTTAAGATCTGGTTATTACATTTATTAGTAACCACGGGGTTACAGTTGAGTGAAGGGATAGGCATTCATTTTTAATAAATGAAGCGTTTATAGGATGGATCTGCTTCAGCTGTTTAATAATTAAGCCCATGTCGGCTTTGTTAAATAATGGATCGTGTTAGATCCTTACATGCAATCAAAAGCACGCTCTGGCTGGTCTCTGCTGCTGAATCAGGACGCCTCCAGGGCTGGCTTCCCACTTTGGTGAAGGGCACTGGGGCCAAGTGCTGCTCCCTTCTCTCCTCCCTCGCTCAGTTCAGGTTGCCCCAGAGGACAGAGTGGCACTACGCTTACCACATTTAAATGTTTAATGGCACTCGGGAGTTCCTTTGCAATTTACACCTTAGAAAGCACAGCACACTTATAAATCTTAGAACTTCCAAGTGTCCCTTTCCCCTGGGGAGCCACTAATCTCACAGGAAGGGGAGGGAGTAGAATCTCACACAGTTTAGGGATTTACAAGTCAGTGGTGAAGCTTGGGGTGTAAATTGCTGGATGACCCGAGGGTATATTTAAATATTTAAGGGTAAGGGGAACCAAGGTGTTCCCCCTGTTTGAATTCTAATTAGACTTGGAGGAAGAAGATGCCTGGCATGAATCCAAGTCCTCTGCCAAAAAGAAGGGGAAAGTGGATTGATCTCCCCAAGTTCCATTTCGTACCAAGCTTTTAAGTTAAAAAGCCATAATATTCTCAGCACAGGGAGAAGTTCTACATTATATGGAGGGTTAGAAAGAACAAGTGCCTTGCTTCTAGAATTTAAAAACTTCAATATTCAGGTGGATGATTGCATCTTCCATAAATTGCAGAGAAGGAATATGTTATCATCTATGTTAGGACATTACTGAGAGCACACGGGAATACCATTAGTAATTTTGCCAGGGCAGCCACGTTTCACTTAGTAACTGTGACACATAAGGGGAATATACTGGGACTGCCTTGTGAAAACTGGGACCTAATAAGCTCACCCTATTGCACTACACTTCAGAATAAACAGAAAATTTATTAGCTGCGTTTCTCTTTTCTAAAGCAAGAAATAATGATTAGGTATTTCATAATCTTGCAGTCAATGTATAAGATTGATTATTGTGACCAAAATACCTGATGAGAACAACTTAGAGGAAAGAAAGTTTATTCCATGCTCATGGTTTCAGAGGTCTCCATCCAAGGCCAGCTGGCTCCATTGCTCTGGGCTGGAGGTGAAACAGAACTGCATGGTAGAAAGGCACGGCAGAGGAAAGCTGTCCATCTCATGGGAAATGGGGAGAGATGGGGAGAGGAGAGAGGAGAGAAGAGAGAGGAGAGAGGAGGGGGGCGAGAAGAGAGAAGGGGAGCAAAGCCAGGGACAGGATGTAATCCCCGAGGGCACGCCCCCAATGACCTACTTCCTTCAACCACACCAACCTGCCTACGGTAGCTGCTCAGTAATCGATTCAAGTTATTAATTCATCCAATGAGTGAATCCACTGAAGAGGTCCCGCCTCTCATCATTGCCTACAAGCCCCACCTCTGAAACTTTTGAGGGGAACTTAAAGGTCCAAATTCAAACTGAAAGTGACCTACATTTTCCAATACAGCATCCCAGGGCTTCAAAATCTTTCGTATTGCCTGTTAACTGGGAATACCCTGCTTAGTGTTGGGAGTACCATCACTCTTTCAACAAGTGCTGGTAAGACTGTCTGAGGGCTGTTTTAACACATAACACAATGACAGTGACCTCAGGCAGGTCTCAGTTCCGTGACTTTATATCATACTCCATCAATCAAGGGCACTTGAGACCGGAAGGCCCTGGGTTTGAATCTCATCTTTACCACTTCAGGACTGTGCAGTCTGTGCAAATTATTCTAAGTTTGTTTCCTTATCTGTAAAATAGGGATGATGATAATATCCCTATCACCTATCTCTGAGGGTTATCATGAATAAAATAAAATAGTATAAACAAAATATTTATAATTGCGGTGGTCTCCAAGTGAATGTTCCATTAATACAGCAATTAATTTCTTTTGTATTTATTTTAATGCCCTTAATAAAAGCCTTTACTGGTAGTGCTCATAGTCCCAGTTTAAAAGTTCAGCCACACTGATAGGCATAACATGAAGGCCAGCAGCTACAGTACCTTGTACTTGAGTCATGTTCCTTAAGACTTTGTTCTGTTTCTTCTGCTATGTAACTTCTAAATAATGTATTTTTAATTCTATTTATTTTCTGATTTTTCAACTTGAGAAATTATCCACTACCTGTTTTTATTCTCACCAATCACTCTGAAGTCTACAGTCTCTTCCTTGAGCCCCATAGCTCTGGAGATTTTGAGCATGAATCGGCTTGTTCTTTACCAGAATCCTCAGCTGTGAGTCTATGGTATTCAGCTTTCTTACTTCTACTAATTCTTCTACCTATTTACAGTTGTTTATGTTGATATTATTAAAATTATATTATGTTGGTATTTATCCTTTTCTCTTTTTTGAAATGCATACTTTTTATATCTTTGCTCTTCTTTTATTGGGGTCAGGAGGGAGAGGGACCCATATACAAATCCAATTCTACCACATTTAACTGGGAAGACCTTTACCAGTGGCATCCGTCTTTCTTATTTCTATTGATCATTGATGGTTGATACATTTCAGGACCTCCTAAAAGTGGTATTTGTACTTTGGTGTCACTGAAACTTTCATGCATGGTGATTCTGTGTTACAGACTTTTTCCTCATTCTTTTTCACTAGTTTGGAAGAATCTTTTTTATTCTCTACAATGAATTTAATCATGTTTCTCCTCTCCTCAAATACAAATCTATCAGGACCCGAGAGGAGATGATTTAGGAATACGGTTTTTATGATGCCATTAACAGCAGGGATAGAAATCAAGTCATCCTGGACTTCTGTGGGTTTACCCAAAGACAGTGTCCTGATAAGAGAGCACAATAAGTCCATGAGGAGACACACTAGCAACGGATGGCCTGTAGATGCTACAGGCCAAGGACACCTGCACCAAGCGACCGGAAACTGACACATGGAGGAAATTGCCCCCCGGGACTCTCAGAGGGAGCGTGGCAGGGCTGAGATCCTGACCTTGGTTCTGGCTCCAGAGCAGTGAGAAACTAAAGTTTTGTTTGTTAAACACACCACATTTGTAGTCACTTGTTCTGGTGGCCTGGGAACAAATGACGTCTCTCAGCTTCACTATGATCTTAATTCAAACCCTGTTCCTGTATCACTGGAGCATGGTCAACAGCCTCTGCACTCAGCTTTCCCCCCAGTGACTTCTCCCCACTGAGTCCAATGACATCTCTGCTCTTTTGCCACCTATCTTTACTGTCCTTCACTTTGATGAGGTCACCCACATTCATGGTGGCCTGCTGTTTTTCTTGATGTCTTTAAAGCTGCCTTACCATTAAGAAACTTACTGAAAATTACCTTCTGTCTGGATTTCCTCTTCTCGAATTAACTGCGCTCTCTCTACTAATTAAACTTGCCTTGAAATTCTTTGATGCCCCAAGAAGCTGACCCAAATCACTAATGAGAGGAGATTGGCCTATATCCAGTCTAGACATGAAATTTGTTTATCATAGGATCACATTTTTATTTAGCTTATTTTACACTTAACACAAACAATTGAAGATTTTACCATTCTAACATCTGTTACTTTATATTTTGGATGTTAAAATATTCATATTTCAAATATCTACAGTAAAATTATAAACTCTGTGTTTAAAATTCTAATAAATCACAATAAATCATATCATGAGTTGTTTTACAGACACAAAGAAAAGCCATGTTGGAAAAGTGCGTGTAATTTTTCGGATACATCTCAGTTTTGTTTTTGCTTGTGGCACCAAGGACCAGAGCTAATGGCAAGAGAATAATTAAAGTAAGCAATTATAAATCACTCTGTCAATAAAAGTGCCATGCAAATGTGGAGAAGTTAACTCTTCTCTCTGGATAAGAAAGAATCATGTGTATTTCAACCTTTCCTCAACAAAGCAAAATAGACATTTTATGTTACTTCTGAGGTTTACGTTAAGATTATTTGTGTATGGGTAAAGCTAGAAATAATTAAAATTACATTCCTTTATTTTACTACTTCATTCAGTGGAACAGTAAAGAAATCTCAAATGTCCATAATGCTATTAAACAATAAAATACAGTGAACATTAGCAAGAATGTGTTTTTAACAGAGGTAAACTCATTACATTAAAAATTGATGATTCTCATGATTCTTTCAGTATACAGGCCTTTAATTTCTTTTGTTGAAAAACTGCTTATGTTTCTTGAAATACATTTCATAATTAGTTGGTAGGATTTTTGACCCTCAATATCCAGCTTAATTAATGTAAATCAGAAATCTCATGTTGATCCATATTTTACTAATCCATCAAATACAAATTTCTAGGCACCATTTACTTGAGGGAATTCTGGAATATATAATTCAACAACTAGGAACCTTCCACATTAAAAAGATGGAAAAGCGTAAGAACCCCTAGTGAGATGTTTTAAGTCTATGCTTTTAAATGCTCCTTACAAGTGATTCAGAAGGTCTGCAAGCATTCTGACTCTCTGTACCTTTGAAGTACTTTGAGTGGCACATTCTAGAAATTCTATTTTGGGCAAAAGAAGCTCTTTTATTAATTTATCTAGAGGGAAAACATCTGTTTGGTGAACTATGCCTAAAATAAAAGGAGGCAAATATTCCGATCAGAGCTGTTGTGACTTAGACAGTTTTTGCCCTAATTTCAGATGTAATATTTTCACTACTTCTCTTAATATAAAATAAAGCAAAAAACAAAAGCACTCACTTCCTAAAACTTTTAAAACCTGTTAAAGCATTTTAGACAGTACACAACAGAGCTTCGCCAGCTTACCTTTATCCCCAGTTTCTCTGTCAACAACAGAAAAATGGCCACGAAATTAAATATAAAACAAAACAAATCCTAAGGGTTTGAAAGAATATCTGTTCTCTCAGTTGGAAGGAGGGAGACTGCCAAACTGGAACTGCCAGATCTCCTCAGTTCCCATACATACTGTCCTGCTTTATTCTTTCTCTTTTCTTTGTTTTCTTCATGTAACATTTACCACATTGCGTAAAATTCCACCCTTTAGACATGAATTTGGGGCCAAGGAGCTGTTCTTTGAAAAATGTAAATAGCTTTAGGAGGAGTAAGGTGTTGAAAATCTCTCCCAGACTGAAGCCATTGAATTCCGCCAATGACTCTCTCATTGTCCGGCTAAGCGAGGGGAATCACAGGACAGAGAGCTCAAGGCCCCACATAGGACCTGACAGCCCTGGGGCTCCAGGGGACCTGTGGCGACATGCTGGCCTCTCCCCATCCCACTCTGTCCCTGAACTGGGATTCTCCAGTATTTGTCGTGTCCTGACCATGTCTTACAATAACTAAGCTGATCGATGCATACATAGTTTAGAAAACACTTCAACATACATTTGTTCCCTTGCATTTTTATCTTTATCAAGAGCATAAAATCTGTTTTAATGTTAACTGGATTTCACTGTGTGAAATCTGAGGCTTGGGAAGATCATATAGTGGATATATTTGGGTTTTCTGGGTCAATTACTTTAATTTTTCCAAATTATGCCCTCAGATTCTAAGACTAGACTTGTTCCTAGAGATGGAAAAGAATGAGCTTCTAGCAATGATATCTGAATAACCACACAGGATCATTCTCACCTGGTTTAGGAATATACTTCCCCCTTTCAAAATAAAAACTGGTATTACATAGATTGACTCTGTAAGCCTACATATAATTAATGGATTAATCACTGAGCTGTTTATACAAAGAGAGACCTAAATAAAGTCCAGCAAGAGCAAAGGAAGCCAATTCTTAGAAAGAGACATGAGGATGAATGTCCCCCTCACAGAATGATTGAGGACAATGAATGCAAATGCAATACTTGGCCATCTGGTGAAATCCTAAGGACATGGTATTAAATTTTTTTGTTTACTCTAACAGAGAAATCACACTACTTATATTAGGCCAACTATACTGGATTCTAGAAGAGAAATTGGATTGGCTGGTCTTAATGTTTTGTGTCTGTGAATTTTAGTGACGATGACATTGGTAATAATTTCCATTTGGTTTTTAAATCCACAAGGTCAAACGCCCTGTACTTATGTAACCTTTGTCACCAATTAGAATCTGTTTATTTACAGTGAGTTAACAGTCAGGAGGATCACACTAGACACATGTTTGACTTCTTTTTATGTGTATACATCATTCTGTAATGTATATCACTATTTGCAATTTATTATACATTTTGTATATTAACACAGTCATCGGCAACTGATATGTTTAAGGCCATATATTATTAAAACTATCACATCGGATACAAAAACAAATGTCTTCATACGTCTACAAAATGACTACATTGCTAAGCAATTGTTGATGAAGAAAGCCCATTTGGAGGGGAAAAACTGCTATCTAATGATCACTGTTCTAGGAATAAAAAGAGCAAGACAGCAAAACAGCCTCTCTAGATCCAGATCATCCAGGTCCAGCTGACGCCCCCTTATCTGCCAACAGCAGATACCTGTCGGTGCCTTTCCTGAAAATCATGAAACAGTAGCCTCCTGGAACAGAAGGAGACCTCTGTTGTTTCTATTGGAATTTTTTTTTAGGATTGGACATGATATAAGAATTATAAGGTAACCCTAATAGACTAAATTCAAAGATTCTGCAAATCTACTCACAACTTACTATTTTGAAACGTACTTGTTTAAAAACTATAAGTTTTCAGAACTTCTAATTCAGCATGACATTCTCTGATTCAAAGTTTACTCAAATTTTTACCTTATAAATTTATCAATTTTTAAAGTTTTCTTCTCAACTGTTGTACATGCACACCAATACAAATATTAGAGAGAAAAAAAAGAGAAAACAGCTATTTCTCAGTTTCTAGAGATTTAGTTAATCATGCAAAGATCATGATAGGGATCATGAGTAATAACTTGTTTTCTTTATTTAATTCTATCACTGTGAGTGTGTACTACTGGGGAAAAGATGCAATAAGTTTTAAATTGACTAAGCAATCCCAAAATACTATGTATGCATACATGAGCGCACACACACACACGTTTTTATAGATCAAAAATGAGTCCTCAGAAATTCAAAGTTGTCGGGGTAGCTGTGCCTCTGGCTTGCTGGACCCTGAGCACTGGAAACTGGAGTGACAGCAAGGAGGCTGGCTTCTTAGGACTGTGATCACTCTGAGTGACAGCACAGTCTCTGGTCAGTCTCAGAGTTGGTCAGGACTGGAAAACATGGACGTGCTCCCCCACCACGGTGAAAGGTGCCAGCTGACTATAGACTTGAGATGGGCTGTAAGAAAAAGCCATCGACTCAAGGAAACTAGGATAGTAAACAGCCCCTGGACTAATGCTGTGTCAAGGTGCCAGCTGGCTCTGAGATTGGATCTGTGGTGTCCTGGGCACCTTTATGAAATGGAAACTGCGAAGAGTCATTTTAATGACCGACGACATCTGGTCTGGAGGCCTATGAGTCTGAAGGAAGCAATCATAAAGTGGCACAGAGGCTACAGAGGGGAGAAAAAATGGTGAAAATACCAGGGGATTGGTGAGGAATGGAAAGGAAAACCTTGTACAGAAACATTCACATTCAAAACATGCCTATTATCTGAATTTACTAAACGATTCAAGGAATCAGGAAACAAAATAAACCTTCACTCCAGGAAAAATTTTATCTTAGAATACGTCTAAAAGTTCAAATAAAATGAAGTTTGGATGTTCAAAAAAAAATAAAATGCTATGATACTGATTAAAAAACAATAAATATGAAACAAAAATCCTCAGTAATATATAATAATGTAGCTGGGCACAGTCACACATGCCTGCAATCCCAGTGACTCAGAGGGCTGAGGCAGGAGGATCTCAAGTTCAAAGCCAGCCTCAGCAATTTAGCAAGGCTCTAAGCAACTCAGTGAGAACCTGACTCTAAATAAAATACAAAAAACGACTGTAGATGTGGCAGTCCTGGGACAACAGGAATAATCTGAAATTCAACCTAATCTTTCTATGTTCATACTTGAAAGTTACAACATTTTTAATACCTTCAAAAATTCATGTTGTTTCTTGTGTACTGGCTGAAATTGTTCCATCTATTTTAAGGATCAACTTTGGCTGAAAATTCTGTTTGAAAATGTGTTGTCACACTTCCTTAGCATTTCTGATGCTTTCAAAAATGTTAATGCACTTGAAATCATTGAAATTACTTCCTCACAAGTTATTGTCCACCTAGCTTACAAGAGAACTTCCTTTTAAATGCTACTTTAGCTTTTCCTTCTACCAATTACAAATGCCCAGACAATACATATATTCCCATGAATGCATTTAGCTTTTGCTCTAGTATAATAAATGTGTTCAAAATTATGAGAGCCTCAGGGATGATCCTAAAAGTCCCAACATGAACAAAAACAATCCAAATTCAGCCCTCTTCTTAATGCAGTGAAAGTCACAGCCGCAAATAATTAGTGCAATTTTGCAACAGAGAAATAGAAGCAAAACTGTCATCACTGAGCAAAGTATTTTTTCACCTTGTAAAATTGCCAGGTGGCCCACTCAATTCCCAGCTTGCATAAATGTTTAAAAATTAAATGTGACTTTGAAGAGGCATTGTCTTTAAACTTCATATGATCACCAGTTGCTAAGTAGTTGAATGTGAAAACAAGGTAAAGGTGATTTTGTGAATTTGGTGTTCTTGATCCCCTGGTGTGTGGGTACAGATTTCAACCACAGCTTCACAGGAAGTGGTCCGTCCATAGGAGAAAGGTTCCATAGCGGCACACAGCTGCCAGGTGCACACTGTGTGTGCCTAGGGATTGCATGATTCTCTGGGACACTATGAGGAGGCATATTCTAAAATCATTCTTTAGATCAGAACTCTTAGAAACATTTTGTTTTTCGTGGATAGACTAATCCTTTCTCTAAATCCTATCAACATACATTGTTTTGATAGTTTCCCTATTTTTTAGTAGCACTAAAGTTTATCAAGCCGGGCTGCCTTAGTTTATAACTCTGCTCACACACAAGTGCTCACTTTTCCTGAATATTGTCATTGTCTTATTCGTCCTAGAACAACAAACAGTCATCCTCCTGAAATGTAGGTGAGGTAATGCCGTTTTCCCTCTGACTCCCAGAAGGAGGTCCAGAGCGTATGAGAAGGCAGATCTACTTGTCTTCATTCCCGACCTACCATGATTTTACCACACTGCCTACTTACAGCCACAGTCTATACCATCAAGAAGAATGACTCGGTTTTATTTACCTGTGAAACCTCCACCAGAAAGTAGTTCAGGTGTCCCCTCGTTCCATCCTCTCTAGGGTTCCATTACCGTGGACTCTGCTGTTTTCAAGATGGCATCATAAATACTTGCTCTCAACTGCAAATGATTTCTGGTTAGAGAGCATAATTATTTTTCCTTCCCATTCATTCTTGGAAATTATGAACTTTGTCTATAGAGGAATAAAATTTGTAAAATGGTTTAATCATCCTTCAATCAGACCTTAATTTCTGATTAAATTGAAGAATAAAAGATACCACCTCCAATTTAGAGGCCATTAAACAGGTCTGAAGCCTCTCTGGAGCCCTGGACAGGCCTCTCAGAGTCATCTCCAGGTGGCCGTGATCTGGTGGCTGTCCTCCGGCTGGCTTTCTTCACTGGTAGCATCGGTTGCTGAATCTCAAATTAGCCGTGTCAAAGCTGGCATCCTGTAGGATTGTAAGGCCGTGGCCTTGTCATCTGCCCTCTGAGGCAGAATTCAGAGCCTCCCAAGAGGGACGGGAGACCCGCGTGAATCTGGACCACCACAGGAGGTGGCTTCAAAGGAGAACGTTTTCAGAAGGAAACCAAACACATGTTCTGTGACTGAAGGTTATGAGGATCCTGGCTTAATCAAACAGTAGTAGCTATGACCTCGGTGGTCCCTCAGGAACCACCAAATGCTGCACCAAAGGGAGAGAAATGCAACATTTCACACCTTTTTAATATAAATGTATTACTTTTGGGAATAAGAAAATAAGCGAAGGAAATTATAATTCCCTAAAACCACTGTAAAAAGGGGGAAAAGTAAAGTAATAAAATTATAGCTTCTATTTAATTCTCTGACACGGTGTGCCTCCATGTCAAGTATGTGACTTGTTATGAAATAACATTTACATTAAACGCAGCCTCATACTGTCTATTCTTAATATTACTCCAGCAGCCACTATAAAAATAATGCCTTATTTCCTTGAGGACTAATTGGGCCGTGTCTACTTGTTTGGCTATGATGAGGGCAAATTAGTCACTCTTCCGCAGATCTTTTTCCTGAGGAATTTGGCTTTTCTTCAGGCTCACTTAAGGAAGGTAGTGGATGAGTGAATGAGGACCTGGGAATGTCAGAAGAGCTGAGGGATTTAGAAAGGCCAGTCTTTGTTTCTGCATTCGAGTTTGACAGGTGTTTTTTGTCATTTTTAAAACAGAAGATGAGCTAAGTGAATGGAGAAGATGTCTGTTGATCCTGATTTTGTTAGTTGGAGCATGAGTGGGGGATGAATCGGAGTCCCTTGTCACATTTCCGTTACTTTTAGAGGACCGCCTATGTGCAGAATCATACCTCTGTGCAGGCGCTACCAGTGCACAGGCCTGCCATGAAACTTGCCTGTGCCTCCATGTGACCCATAAACTATAATCACTCAGAGTGATGTTTCTTTAGGATTACATCTTGAGTCCCTTCCAATTTTTCATGGCATACAGAAAGTACAAAAGTAACTACTGACATTAGCTTTGCATTAATAAATAGCAAGAGGGCCGGGGAGGAGGTTCAGTGGTAGAGGGCTTGCCTAGCCCAGCTGACCTAGGATCCATCCCAAGCACTGCAAAAAAGAAACAAACAAAGAAGTTGCCAGATATTTTTGTTTTAAAAGTTATTATTAACTTTTGTTTCATACTTTTTCTAATAGGACACAATAGAACAGACCTTTTAAAATGCCCTTGACAATGGAAAGAGATATTAAGATATAAATATTGAGGTTTCCTTGTGCCATGATCCAATTTAGTCCTAATGATTGTGTGTGTGTGTGTGTGTGTGTGTGTGTGTGTGTGTGCATGTGTGTGTTTTAAAGCTAAGGTTTGTTGCTTAGCCACAAAGAAAACAAACCTTTTTTATATTAAATAAACATGCATATTAAAAGAAAAACTTTCATGCACACAAATTTGGAAAACATTTTCCAAATCCTAGATTTGGTTAAGAGTTTCAAGATATATTTTTGAAAAATTGAAAAGCCATGGAATCCTAGAAAATAAAATTGGCACGTGCTTCTGAAAGTGACATGGAACTACTGTTTCAATGATTACCAAACACATAAATATTAAAGTGCAAAAATGGAAATTATTAGTTAGAAGCATGAGTTCCAAAGGTTGTAGCACTAGATAGAGTACAAAAATTTATTTATAATTATTACATTTATAATTATTGAAGAAATATTAAAAATGATAAATTCTTAGTAATAACCATAGGAATAAGGCTTTAGGCATTGGTGACAGGTACTTGTTTCCTGAAGAACTGCTTGCGTGTTTAAAAGCTGCTGTTCCGAAGGCAGAATAAAGAGGCAGAGGGGGGGACATAGGCACGATTTAACCCATTCGGCACCACCAGCATCACCTCGTGACCGCCATGACACTGGGCTCTAGGAAATTCAGATGCTTACTCACATCATGCTGACTGGTGGTCAGACACCATAAGGTCATACGTTGACCTGAAGAGCTGGGCTGGGAGGCTCCTACTCAGCCACTCCGGAGGCTGAAGCAGGAGGATCCTTCAGCCCAGAGCTAGAGAGCCAGCTTGAGCAATGCAAGAGGACCAGTCTCAAAATCAAACAAATAAGTAAGCTGAAGTATTCATTTGAACAGGAAAGCCATTCCTAAAGGTTATTGTTTTATTGCCTTTGCATAGTGTCTGATATAAAAATCTTATGCTAACATTCCTTTTTAAATGTCCATAAATACTCAGTTACTAAAATGCCAGTGGAACCAGTTCTAGTGGTCTTTTTCCCTGGATCATGAGTTAAATAAAATTTTGACACATTATAAGTAACATTGACTTTTCAAAAAGTATACCTTGAAACTCTTAACCAAATCTAATGTTCAGAAACCATTAGACCTAACATAAAATAACCAAACCCTCCGATCTCTAGTATATCTCAAAACATTTGGTAAACAAGAGCAAGTCTACAGTGGTGCAGTGCTCACCTAGAAAGTGCAAGTCCTGAGTCCAACCCCGAGCTGCTCAAATAAACACAGCAAGTCTTGGTAAAGTAATATTATATCCCACAAACATTACCAAATGAGAAACTAGATGGATTATGTCAAGTGGAAATTAACTATTCTTAATTATAATTAAGTATATCTTAATAAAAATTTTATTTATGTCTTTGTAACAATTTCCACAGAGACTAACAAAAACTGAAACAAGTCAGATCTTTCTGTACAGTCAGCAACACATGACAGATCTATCAACGTACTGTCATTTCTTTCTTCAAGATTTACTGATAGTTGGCATCATTCATGACAGCCTGTCAATCTAAATACACGGGTTACCGTGTATGTGTGGAGTATTACCAGTAAAAAGAATTGTAATGCTGATACAGTGTCAGTAAACCTCACAAAACAGCATGCTCAGTGGAAGCCACAAGTCCCAAAGAGCACCTGTTACAGTTCTACTCATATGAAACCAACAAACCCTGCAGAGAAAGAGTCCCCATTAGTGCTGGCCTGTAAACCAGGGGCTCTGATGGATATGAGGCTTCCTTGTGGCCAGGAAGATGTTGTAACGTTAGATTTTGGTAAAGGTTGGACCACAGTTTATATACTAAATTCTATCAATTATTCATTCAAATGGGTACATATTATGGTTAAGTAAATTATATCTAAATAAAATTACAGAAAAATAAATAAGATGTTTTATTATTACTTGAAAGTTTTTGATGTACATCTCTATTTCCCAAAGTAGGTAAGTCTACTGAGTTTGGGATAGTCTCATTATGCTAGCAAGGGTTAAGAGTGAACAGGGTATGTTCATGTGATATGGTCATCAGTACCATCCTGTGGGCATGTGGTTGCACGAGACCTGACTCGAGGGCTGATCCTAACAGATTGTGATAGTATGTATGTACATGTATGTACACACACTTAATCATGAGACTTCATCTCCAAAACTATACAGATGGCATGATGATGAGCTGCATGCTTACGAGGCTTGGCTTTATTTGTAGCCTGAGACATACTGCACACGGTTGGGAACACCTCTTGAGGTCTGAGACTGACCAGCTCAGCAGGACGCTGTAATGACCAGCATGTGAATCAAAGCAAGAGTTGTTGCTGGAATCCTAAAGGGAAGGGAGCTGGTGTTAACCTTCACTCTAGGTGGCAAATACCCACTTCCTCTTCTTCCTTCTTTATCTTTTCTCTTAAAGATATTGTTTTGCTTCTATTTTTCTTGAATGCTGTCTGCCCCATAATCAGCATTTGTGGAGGCCAACTTCCAGAGGCTGACAGTTGCTAAAATCAACCAAATAAATAAATACTTCAAGATTTAAAGGGGGGTGTGATTTCAATTTCAAAACTTTTATAAACTACGTGGTTGAGAAAATTTCATCTATCATTCTGCCTATAATCTAAATCTAAAATACTGGGAATAGGTTATTTTTATAGTCGCAAAGGTAAAGCCAGGAGAATGGAAAGGGGGTGAGTGTGTAAGTATACAACTTTCCTTGCTGAGGGAAAGGCTCCAAGGCTGTAGCACTTTCAGGAAATTAATTACCTGGAAATTAAAAAGGAAATATAATGGGTGCAAAAATAACTTCTAAGATTACGCAATATGTAAGTGCTTACTATATATAATAGAAGTGTATAACCAGAAGGATTCTTTCTTAAGTAGTACTTTCACAATCATGATGATCAAATTTCATGATCCCATTGCTAATATCTCATGCTTATTTTTAAAAGCCTGATCTTGGCAGAATGAAGCCAAGCCTGATTCAACAAGTAACACACCTTCTCTGTTTCTAGAGCTCAAAGGTTTGTAGGTATCCTTTGAAAGGCACAGGTTGGGGTGAGGAATTGCTTCCCATCATGCCTTGGGAGGGTTGTGTGATGGGGCTGGGAGGCAGTTTTGGCGGCCGCAGGGTGGGTGTGATAATGAAAAACTTACAACTTCTCTGCAGACAGTTTTGTCATTTCAGACAATTCCCCCCCTTTCCTGTCTGGACTCTTTTTTTGTATTTTGTTTTTATTTTTGTTCCTTGTGAAATCTTAGGCAATACTTGTCTTTTAAACACGATTTCTGTATTTCCTGGCATTTCTTTCTCTAATTTCATAGATCAAAAATGCCATATGTGCTTTTATTTAACTTGGAGATTTACTATTAATGAAAGAGGCTCTGGAGTCCTCATGTTTGTGACACCGGATTATCCTTCTCTCATTAAAATCTTTCAGGCTGATGAATCGTCTAACTGTAAGCTGCTTAAAATCCATTTCGTATATAGCCAAAAAAGATTCCCTATGGAGCACCCAAAACAGCTCTGCTACAATGTATCCATCTATATCCATCATGTGTTCACAAGTTCTGCCATTCACTTTGTTTTTTAAAGTGAATGATTTATACTCATATTTTCTTTTTAAAAAACAGATCATTAAAACTTAAAATAAATGTCAGCCTTTTTAATATTTTTACCCTGGAGGAAACTTTTACATATTATTTTGCCCTTATATAAAATTATACCTATACACTTTAGCATGACCAGTAAATTGTATAGATTATAATCCCTTAAGTGTTATTGTGTTTTTGTGATTCCCATCCTAGCAAGGACACCAGCTCCAGTGAAATTCGTAATTATAGTGAAAGGAAACTTCATTTTTGTCTTTCTTAGTTTTTTTTTTGTTTTAAATAAGTTTTTATTCTGAACTTTTTTTCTAATCAGATTTTAATTGTGAAAGATACTGTATGTATTATTTAAAACAACAAAAAACATTTTTAAGTAAATCTTCCAGGAAAAAATAAGATGCTTATGCTTAATGTATATTTAAAAATAACTCTATTTTTTACTTTTTATAAATTTTATAAATTCTTAAAGCAAAAATAATGTATTTTGGCTAAATAATTGGCTTCAGTCAAAATGGGATTTAATCTTCAAAAGATACACTCAGAATAGTTAATTTAAATAAAAGTTGCAAGTTGATTTTAATGGATTATCTTTGAGATATTTTAAAAAATAATTTGGAACAGCAGAACTACTAAAATTAAAACAAAATTGAACAAAAATATAGCCTAAGACAAATTTTAAGCTAGACATTTAGAACAATATTTTCACACTAAATAAGGTTTAGTGTGACCAAAAAGGGACCTAGTAGTTACAAAATCATCATTATATCCACAGTGGTATTGGCTTCTATGCTCAAGGACCTGTGTTCTATCCTCAGCACACATACACACGCAACCCCCCACACACATATGAATTGAAAGTGTGATTTTTAAACAACTAAAATGAAATGAAATACAGATCTCTAATGTGAGACCTAAGCTTCTTTTTTTCTCTAATCCTAAGTTGAAGTCAAATTTCTGCCACAGATTTTATTTTCAACTGAAATGAGACGACCCCGTCCTTGCTCATGATATTTGCCAAACAAAGCAAAAGCTTGCACACCTACTACATAAGATACCTTCATTGCTTTCCTGTCAATGATGGAATACTCTTTTCTAAAGAAATCCAGACTTTGTATCAGAAAAGATCATAAAATTTCAAGTATGGTAAACGATTAGTTTGTACACAAAGCTTTCATCTTTGCTAAAGATAAGTTCTCAGTCTGTGTTCAGCGGAATCGCTCTGGGCCTGAGGTAAGGCAGGACATCATGGCAGAAGAGCATGGCAAAGGAAAGCAGCTCAGCACATGGAAGCAGGGAAGAAGAGGGAGAGCTCTGCTCACCAGGGATGGAAGAAAAACCCCCAGTGACCTACCTCCTCCAGCCACACCCCACCTGCCTACGGTTTCTGCCCAGTTAATCCATTCAAGTGGATCAAACCACCACTGATTAGGTTACAGCTCAATAAACTAACCATTTCACACTTGAATATTCTTGCATGAGCTTTTGGAGCACAGCACTTATTCCAAACCATAACAGCTAACAGTAAGAGGTAAACAGTTCATGCAATTAACATTAAATTAACTCAACATTGTGATTCATTCAATTTTTCATCAGATAAAAAATATGTATTGGGCACTAACTTTGTGACAGACACCATTCAATTCACCAATGTGAAATGACTAATGAACAGACCTTTTGGTTTTCTTCGAACACACCTGTAATTTAGGTGAGGAGAATGGCAAGAACAAGCAAGGATCAAATGGAGAAATTGTGAAGGCACGCTTCAGGCCACTCAGAAATGTCACACTGAGTCCCACTAATACGTACAACGTACATTCACAGAAAGTAAAAGCCAGTGAACTCACGCTAAATATTAAGTAAAAAAAATCAAATCCTTACCAACCATGAAAAGATGTGAAAGGAAACAAAGGATACTAAAGCAGAAATGGTAGGAGAAGATGGACCTCAGTTTGGAGGATAAAAGGAAGATTTTCTTGAGCAGTAAGATTTAAACTGAGAGCTCAGAATAAGAAACAGCCAGGCAGTAAGGAATGGGAAGAGCTCTTTTACAAATCACAGGAACACCACAAACAAAGCCCCTGGATGATGCGCTTGGTGCATTTGAGGAACTTAAATGCCAGTGTTGTGTGAGCATGATCTAGGGTCAGGGTGGTGGGGTAACCTCAGACACAATGAACCAACATCCTCTGATTTCTGACACACTGGTGTGTGTACATAGCCCAGTAAATTCCAAGCAAAAGGCTAAATCTTTAAAGGAGTTTTCAAGGGAAGATCTAAAATAAGCACTTATTCTAGTTTAAATGAAAGGTTTGAGTTAGTCGACTGTATTCATCAAATCAAATGTTTAATATTTTTTTTCTGTAGGCACCATGTAAGGACTCTCAGGAATAAAGCTGTTCATTAGCTGCACCATTCCAATATACATGTTTTATAGCAGGAAATTCATTTCTGCATGTGTGTGTGCTTTGATCTTGCCATTTTATTTCATCTTCCTAAATTCTTTATAAAGGCTTATCAAATAAAAGCCTTGGGAAATATATATAAAATCCATTTCCATTTTTATCCTATTACTGGAATCTTTTCATTGAAAAAAAAATCCCTAAGGTTGGTCTTGTTTTGTATGCCGTTTGAAGATACAGTTTCATGCCTGCAGAGATACAGTTATTTATTTTAACTTTGATCATAGCTGAAAAACTAATAGTGTGTTTTAAATATATTTTTCTGTTAGAAGATAAAATATTATTTTATTTTTACCAAAAAATAATCTAACTGAATACTATTTACCTACACTTTTCCAATAAAAACTGGTCAGCAATCCTTTTATGACATCAAATATATATCAGATTGATAAATATTACTGTTTTAGAATGCAAATTGATAACCACATCATAAAAAGGACTTTAAAAGGCTGGGCATGTATCTTTGGAAGGGCACCTTCCTAGCATGCATGAGGTTCCAGGTTCAATCCCTAGTACAGCAAAAAGAACTTTGCACTACAAAAAATAGCAATTTATTAAAAAATTCATGCATTAGCAGGTTATCTCCAGAGGTTCCAGGTTCAATCCCTAGTACAGCAAAAAGAACTTTGCACTACAAAAAATAGCAATTTATTAAAAAATTCATGCATTAGCAGGTTATCTCCAGAGGCAGTGCACACTAAGTGCCAGTTTGGTTAGGTCTTACACAGGTGCCTGTCTTGCCAGGTGATGACCACACTGCCCCAAAACTCCCAGCAATAGGTCATAACAAAATGCAGCCGCTCATCCTTGAACAAGAAGTGTCAGCCCAAACAAACCTCTGAGCTTTGCAACTTAGTCCATAATGTTGTGTTATTAGCCATGGAAAATGAACTAAGAAATTCAGACTCAAGTCATTCAAATTTTCTTAGTCTAACATAATTTATATTCCTTTCAGGGGAAAAAATTCATACCATTATTTCTTATTTTTTTGTTTGTTTTGTTTTTTGTGGTGCTGGGGATTGAACCCAGGGCCTTGTACATGTGAGGCAAGCACTCTACCAACTGAGCTATCTCCCCAGCCACTATTTCTTATTTTTATTGGCCACAATTCAGAAAATAGCATGGATACATTTAGCAGCTCTTTGATCAGAAACTCACTAAAGTAATTTTGGTAAGTGAAATATATTATTACATTTTAAAAATTATAATTAATTTGTTAACAAATACATGCTGCCAGGTATCAAACCCTACTGGGGCCAATCCTGGCTATCACAAAACCAACACAAGATACAAGGTATTCAGGCAGGTGAGAACAATAGCACTTAGCATGTCTATGACCTGGAGAATAAGGCATGACTAACACCTAGTCAGACAGACTCACCAAAACCACCTACAGAATATCCCAAGTCAATTATGTCAGACATGGCTCTACACTACACTGAAAACCATGAGATGGGGGAAACTCATGAACCAGGGAGTGATGTGATCGAGTAAACAAATAGGGGAGGTCATTTAGGAATCAGAATATAAAATGGAAGAGAAGTGTGTAGAGGGTCACCACTGGGAAAGATAATGAAGGGACTTGGGTGAAAATAAGAGTGTCTGAACTGAGGTTGTGCGTGCAAAGGGAAAATCAAGAAATAGCAAAAACACTTGCACGGATAGAATAGTAAAGAGAAAGAGGAATTCACTGAGCAGAGGGGGACTTCTAAGGGTCTGAACCAAACACATGCCATATGTTTTTCAATGCAGCCCTACCAGCCACATACATGTAGCTATTGAGCACATGAAATATCATTGGCTTGAAATGAGATGCTTGTGTAAAATATGCGTCAGATTTTGAAGACTGAGCAAAAGAAGAAGAATACAAAAGATCACATTAAATTTTGTACTGATTATATGTTTCAGTGACAATATTTTGGACATGTCATAGAAAAGTGAAAGTATGAAAACGATTTCACTTGCTCCTTTTACTTTTTAAAATGTGACAACTAGGAAATTTACACTTGCATACATGACTCACTCTGTTGAACAGCAGAGCTTGTACAATTATCTGGACTTTATAATTTTAAATATCAATTAACCTTTCTATAATTGTTTTTCCTTAGTAGAATATGAAACATTCTATTTCCAAAGTGCACAGACCTATGTAAAAAATCAATTGAAGCAATAAATGAAAGGATTAAGTAATAAAATCTTTTTGTATATTAATTTAGAAGGTATAAAATGAATGAAATGTGCAATTTTTCCTAGTTTACTTTGAAAATAATTTATGTCTAATAGTAACTTCATTGAAGATTCAGTTATTTTTGATCCCTACAAACAAACACCGACTGTGATCCAAAGAATTTATTTTGGAGGGCAATCTTCTTTTTCTTTTTCTGCTATAGATTTTTGCTAAAGCACTTTTGCAGTATCTCCTAATAACATATGACTGCTCTCTAATAACCTTGTAAAATCAAGTGCTCCCAAGCTGTACTGCAATATATTCTCTTTGGCCTAAAACTACTCTTCCAAGTTTCTTCTTCAGTTTTCTAGGAGTCATTGAATAAACACATAGTTGTCCTACCTATAAATTATGGTCATTTACTATTTTTAATCATATTCTCTACAACTTTCTACTTTTGCTCTGTGTCTCAGGTTTAAGTAATAATTAATATGAGGATAAATATATTTCTGACACAATAATTCTTTTTAATACTGTGAAGAAGCAATTTTGCAAACTGCACTGAGCCAGTGGTAATTTTTAAAGTCATCTTTAGTTCAAAGTAACTGTTTGTGCCTCTCATAATTGGCAGGGTTTAGTTATTACATTCAACACCCATTTGAGAGAATCACCAAAGTGACTTTTCACAAAAATAAATAAACACTTTTGGCTTTGTTTTCAAAATTATGCACAGTGGGAATTGATTTCACTTTAAATTGCACTGAAACATCAAAGACTTCAAACTTTGCACACAGTGTCCGTGACGTAAAGAAACCATTAAACACTTAATCTAACATAAAGTAGCAATAAATCAGTCATAAAATATAACTGCACATATGGCTTCTCATTTATGTATATACATTGTTAATTTGGGTAAGAACAGCACTAAATATTTAATAACTTTTTCATAATATATAAAGTGAGATATTCTCAGTGTTTCATTGTAGATGGGATTAAACTATATTCTTATTGTCTGCAGGGAAAATTTTAAGCCAGAAAACATAATTTATTATTCACATGTAAAACAGAAAATAAGAAATAAACAACTAGGACAAATAGCTCCTGCTGAATTCATGATCTTTGTAACACAGATAAATGGTTGACTGTGTGTTTCTTCAAAATGAACTATAAATTATTTGTTTATCCTTCTTACCTGCAACCTAGAGGATAACAGCAATCCTTTCCACATGAGTCTCTTCCCTTCCCACCTGTTCCAAACACAAGCAAGGATAGCAAATCCGTTTCCAGTTCTGCAGTTTGTACAGGAAAATTCAAAGCAGTTTGTCATTCCCTGAGTATTAGGAGACAGCTGGGTTGTGCTGCCTTTATCAAGGACACAGTGGTCATGTATTGGAAGGGGAGCAGAGGTCAGCAGAGGTCCTGGGTACTATTTGTCATGTGGCTCTTCCTGGGTTTTCTCTCATTTCTCCACTGGAAATCTCCGTTCTCATGGTGCCTACCCTGTGTTTTCCATTGACACCAAAACATTCTACTTGCTTTCTGGAGGCAGGTTTGGTAGGAAGAACATGGGATAAGTTGATGATATGTTGGATTCTAAAAGGTTAAGAAACCCTGCAACGCAGAATTAGTGAAACACAATATTTAAGATAAAATAGGAATCAAAAGCATACTTTTATTATGGGAGGTCATGGACTTTACGACAGAAACTTGCTATGGTGTGTGAAAGGGTTACATAAAACCATTTTTAATAAAATATTCAGATAGTTCTGTTCCTTCTACTGAGGTATTCACAAATTGCATCCTGAGCTTCTGTATACGCCTCTTTGCGCTGGGCAGTGAGGAATTTAGTGACAAACAGTAGACTGAAAAGACATTTTGGCAACAGATATACTTTTAAAGTCACACAAAAGACACTCTTACAATTGCGATAGGTGAAGAGAAGGAAAGCTCAAATGTCTAGGACACCATATGTCATGAAAGATGATAAGGTAGTTTGACATTATCATGTAATTATATATATTAATAGGAAAGCAGATGGAACCAACAAAGTATAACTAATGACCGTGATTTATAAATTTCCTCAAATGCTAAACAATCTCTGTGAAGAGAGAAAGATTGAAAAATAACATTTGTAGAAATATTTGCTTAGAGATCTTGCTAGGCTGTTTTCTATATTTTGATTAATAATTCAGAGAAAAAGAAAGAATTCTTCCTACTACCTAAACTGAGGAAAAAGTTATGAATTGATATTATAATAAAGTTTGGTCTAACCTGCCCTGAAGGAATTATAACTGAGAAGTTTCAAATCATGATGATACCAAGAATTAAAAAAAAAAAACAAAAAAAACAGGTAAAAGTATTAGAAGTGTTTCCATTCAGATTGATAGACAGAAAACTAGAGGGGTAAAATCAACATACAATCATCATACAAAGATATGTGTGCAAATGGTCAGAGTGACCTTATGCCCGGAAGTGGAAATAACCAATTGTCTATGAATAACCATGTTGTATCCTCAAGGCAATAATTCCAACAACAAAAAGGAATTAATTATTGAAACACACAACCAAAGTAAATGTTAATATCATTATTCTGAGTGAAAGAAGAGACACAAAAGAATAGATATTATATGATTTCATTGATACAAAATCCTGGACTCCACAAACTCATCTGTGGTACAGATCGCATAGGGTGGTTGCATGTGATTGGGCTGAAGGCTGGTTGGTCCCCACAGCCCCATCCTAATCACCTTCTATCTCCTCACGAGCTGCTACCATCAGTCTATGAAAGCTGAGTGTTCATGTCCTCCACATGTATCTTAGCCTGAAGTAGCAAGTGGCCTATGGCCTACTAATCAGATACAAAAGGAAACCCACCAATGTCATCTATTTTTTACCTAATTAAGGGCAGGATGGAGGGCGGCAGCTATCATTAGGAAAAAACAAGCACAAAAATGGAGTCACAATGAGCAGTTTGAGCCCTGGAAATGTCCTTTTCTGGATTTATCCAGTAGGTACAGAGAAGACATTAATTTAATGATTCATTAATTTATTTTCAAATGAATATTAATTGTTTTTTATTTTTCCAGCTTTATGGGGATATAACCGACAAAACTGGATATATTTAAGGCATGTTATGATGATCTGATGTGCTTGTGTTGTGAAATGATTATCACAATCTGATTAGTTGACACAGCCATCACCTCCTGTAGGGACCCGTTTTCTATTTGTGTGAGAACATTTAAAGATCTACTCCATCAGTAAGTTCAAGCATGCAATCAATTCTTACTGTAATGGTCACCATGAGATACCACAGACCTATTAATTTGTAAAATGACTGTAATGTTACCTTCAGTCAAGAACCTGGCTGTCCCTCGCATCTTTGGTTTTACGTCTCTAGGTCTTGAGTGTTTTCCCCAGCACATTTCTACCTCACCTGTTTGGGGAATTTCCCTGGGGCCTTAAATTCCTCAGACATCATTTTGCCCATGAAATTGTCCCTGTCCTCTCCTCTGCATCATTCCCTCTAATGCTGTTTGCACATATTTTTTCCATTTCTCTGAACAAATTCCAAGGTCCTTGTTTCCCTTCTTCTCTGGCACTGCGAGACCTAGAGTCCTTCAGTCACTTGGTACATGCTTGTGGGATTGAACATTTATAATGAATCAAATTGCGTGGAATCTAATTAACCGGAGTGACATACGAACACAGCGTTACTTAAAGAGCAGGATTTCAGTAACGCAGGTGGAGACGAAGTGAATGTGCGAGGTGCCACATTTGAGAAGAATGTCAGCATCTGATATTCAGAAGATATTTGCCCTAAGAGCTTGAACTTGAACAATTTACCAAACAAATAAAATTTTAATAGAACTAGGACAATTAGAAAGAAGACCTAGATGTGGAGATAAGTGATGCACTCTGCTTTGGTTGGTTTTCTTTGAAAAGCAAATTTTGCAAGGAAGGAAGTCACATTTCAGACTTCATGGTAGTTATGAAATGGCATTTGCTTAATCCATTTATCTTAACAGGCAATCATTAAGGTAAAGAATAGGAAAGTTTCTTAAGTGAAAGACTTAAAAAAACAGGCAAATAAAATTTGAAAATATATAAACTTATACCAAAATGACATTTGTTTCCATCTGTTCTCCATTGGGAAGCTGTTAAATCTGTGAAGCCAGGACTCATATGCGCACATGCCCGTATGTGTGTGTGTGCTTATTAAGGCGGTAACAGAGCAGCATAATGCTTTTCATTTTGCATTTGCTTTTCAAAATTTTCCTTTATGCTTATTTAATGCATATGTTTTTATTCTTTGAATGATCAAAACTCTTTTATAGTCATTAAGATCACACCAGATTTCAGGCAGCACAAACATGAAGAAAGCTCTCAAAGAATGCTGTGATATTTGCTAAAAGGTGATTTTTCTTCTTCTGTTTTGTCTCCATAGCTAGTGAGTGTAATGGAACAAACATGCATTACATGGGTGTGAACACATTTCTGTGCAATTAGGACTAAGGATGGGAAGATCTGCAACTGAACAATTAAATGGTCACTCCTATACTTTCTTGATTTTACACACATGCACACCCACACAGAGAAGACTTGGGAGTGTGGTTGTTCTAGAAAAAGCCTTTCTGTCCAGAAATTGAATGAAAGAAAAAAAAGCTCGGGGCGGGGGGAGCTTGGAGGGAGAAAGGAAGGTAGGCAGGCAGGCAAGAAGACAGGAAAACAGGAAGAAAGGCAGAAAACTACCATGAGAACCTGGGAAAAATCAGATTTCTGATGCTATAGCTTACTGGACAAATTGTCCTCTACTTCTACATGGGCATCCGAAGTGCAACCTTTTTAGTATGCTCAAGTAACCAGCGTGCAGCCTGCCATTCAACCTACACAGAAGTAAGAGAGTTTGGTATTTATACCTCAAGCCTACCAGTCGTTGATAGAAGAGTTCCCTCCACCCTGAGATAGGTAGAAATAAATTCCCTAGTACTCTCAGACTCCTGTGGCTATGGGAGAATGGTCAGTGGTGGCCACATAAGGCCTGTAGAGAAGGAGATGCAATGCTAGCTGAGTCATCAGGCATTGATTCAAGGACAACTGTATGCAGGCAGTGCATTGGACAAACCAGCCACATCTCTTTTTCCTCTCAATTTTTATATAAAAGATACTTTGAATGCAACATTCTCAAATTTAGAAGATATGTCCCGAACAATTTGGGCTGTATCATTGCTCCTCCTTGACAAAATATTCTATCAACTTGGAACTCTGAGCCAGATGTAGGTGAGATATACTTATGCAGGTGGGAGTGCTCTGGGGGTCTCTCAGCTGAGGTGCAATGTGAGTGGGCAAGGACGAGACTCCGTTTGTCCTGTGCCGCTTTGCTGAGCTCAAAGTCCTGGTCTGCCATAGATGCTAATCTATGGTTTATCCTTGCTGCTTGTCTATGGGAAGACATCTGCTCTGCCTGACTCATTGAGAGTCTTCTGTGACTCTGGACTTGCGCACCTGGTAGAAGCCTTGACAGTATCTGCTATTGACAATTTATAAAACTGGAATTTTATGTAATCTGTAAATAGTGCATTTATTTCCCACTCCTTCTAAGAAGTAAAGTAAACTTCCTGATGGCAGAATTACCAAAATTTAACTGAAACTCAGTGAACACTCTGCTGTTCAGACTAATAGGTCGTCTAAATGAGACAGCTGAGGTGGAAAGAGCAGAAGATAGCGAGAAGGGCGGTTTCCATGCTAACAGGAAAATGCAGTAAAGCATAAGACGCAAACTTGTGAATTTACCTCTACCGACAGGCCCTCGTCCTTTCAGATGACCTTTGGGAAGAGCCCAGGAGTTGCTCCTTTAAGCTGCCATCACTTGCAAAAAGTCAGAATATGCTAGAAGAACATGTGAAGGGGAGCAGGGATGGAGAGGGCGGGCAGAGGTGGAGAGAGAAAGAAAGAGGAGGAGGAGAGGGAAGGGGAGAGAGAGGATGGAGCGCACAGGAGCGGGGAGGAGTGGGGAGTGCGGCCAGACGGGCAGGAGCGCAGAAAGGGCCAGGAAGCGGACTGGAGGGAGAGGGTGCGAGGAGGAGCCTGACAGCATCTTAGGCAAAGAGGACCAGGGCAGAGCTCCGAGGAAGAATCATCTACTTGTCTGAGAAAATCAATCAGTCGGAGCCTCGTGGACTGGGAAGGAGGAATTGATAGTTGCAAGTGTTTAAATGTTGGAAAGCAACATGACTCCTCTTCAACTCACACCCGCAAAGTGTGAGAAAGACTCAAAGTCTTCAAACCGTAGTTTTCACATGGATTTTTTTTTGCCAAACTCTGGCATTTCATTAAGCTGGCCAAGGTCATTCTTACCTAAGCAGGTTTGTGCACAGCAGCTCCAAAATGGGTACAAAGAATAAAACAGGTCTCAACCTGAAGCTGGCAGCTTAGCCCAGCACGTCCTCAGGGGTCAGTGAGCATCTCCTGTTGTGCATGTGTGGACACACACACACACACACACACACGCACGCACGCACACACCCCACCACCACCACCACCATGTGACAACTTGATAGGGCCTATTCAGCTTAACACCAAAATGGTTTTACTCAACAATTAGACATAAGAAGGACAAGCATAATGGCTAAGCATACTTGACTCTATTTTGTATCTCCAGCATCTCTAGCCGCTTATGACGGATTACCTCTCTGAACTCCAATAATCTAATCTGAAAAGTTGAAAAATTTTATGTCACAGGATAAGTATGAAGATAAAATTAAAGTTATGAAATCATGAAGATAATGCAAGATGTTAGTGTCATATTGAACATTTTGGTAGCTAAATGCAAATATCTGGCTATGAGGACTGCCGTTTCCGTACAGTCCAGAAGCCTTGTCACACAGTGCTCATCAGCTCTAACCAAATCTGAAAGGCAGTAATCAGTGGGAGAAAAGAAGCCGACAATGAAAAAAATGAGGAAACTATAGTAATATTTATATTAAAAGTATCTGCTTTACCTCAGTTTTATTATTTTAAGGTTGCTTTAAAAAACTAGTAGAAAAAATCAAAGGTTTTACAATTCACTGTATTAAATGTGTGGTGCAATGAGACATCCTTTCAAGACTAAAGACAAAAACATACAGAAAATGTAGGTATTCGGAATTCAATATAATTCCACCTATGTTGGGTCTTATTTATTTTTATCTGAATAGGAACCAAGCAAGGATGCACTAAGTTACTTAGTTGTATTTTGCTTGATGTATAAAATCTTTTACGTTTTTTTATTTAACATGGAAGATTTCTCATAGCAGAGTCCCATGAAAATCATTAAGAAGTTGTCCTATATTTTCAGTGCAATAGAAAGGTTGTTAACTGGTCAACCTTGATAGCTTATATACATAAATCACAAAACCATTCACTAAATATTCTTTTTCTAAATAGCGGCAATTTTAGACTTGAATTATCTAAATAATTGACTCAATTTTTCATCTTAGCTTGCCATTGTACACACAACCTTTGACTTGAAGATGAATATGAGCTTTTGTGAGTTTAGCTGACATTACCAAATCACTTATTTTCTTAGTGATTTTTATCTAATTAGAGTCTTAATCTGAAATAACTTATTTTCCCTAACCCTACAACAAGCCACTGCTGACTGCATACTTCAAATTCCAAAACACACACTACATGTCAGGAAGATGTTGGCCGGCTCACGGGAATTCAGTTGGGAAATGTAACAAAGCTTTTACAAAAATAAAACGAGGTGGAAGAAAGTCATGCATTTTTTTTTTTTTTGAATGGACAGGAATTAAAGCAAATTTAAACAGTTTGTTTTCTATGGCATTTCTGACAGTTTATCACTTTGACATTACTGCCACTTACTCAATGCTACAAGAACAAACAAATGAAGACAGTCATGTTTCTTATTGATAGTATTTGCCAGAAAAAGAAACAAATTGATTTGAATGTTTTCTTTTCATTTCTTAAATTTTGCCATGATTTTTTTTTCCAGTTCTAGTGGGATGGGAGGGGAGCGCGCTCTTCTGCTATTTTATAGCTAGCATTCCCACCGCCATGGACAGCCATAATTAGTCAGAACAACAGCAGTTGTACTAGAACACGAACTTTCCCAACCAAAAGAGATTTAGAATTTTTACTTATCTGGAGTTTGAACTTGAGTTTCCAATTTCTCCTCACCAACTTTCCTTTGTGTATAAATCCCTAGAAAATAAATGTCATACTTGATTACTTGTATTGTTTTCACATTTGTAGTATGTGCAATAAACTTCACTTGTATTTGCAAATTAAGTGGTTCTGAGTGTGCCTATATATGAATCCTTCATCTCTGGTGATTTGAGTATCTCCCACCAGTAGCAGAAAGTTCCTGGGGTAGTTGGAAATATGTGGCTATCTATCCTGTCGCCCCAAGTGGTGAAGTAAATTGTAGGATCTGGCCAAAAAATTTGCATTCCTAAAGACAATTAGTGATTATTTTTTCCTCTAATGTTTAATAAACACATTTAAATTTCATATCCATGTATGTGTATATACTTATGTACATATACATATGGTGCCTACACACATGCATAGGTATATACAGCTTGTAGCTGAAGTTCTGCCTTGCACTTGAATTACCCACTGCAATTAGCTTTACACTGCCTGAGAGAAAAGAGGGCTTTTTCATTCTTACCAATCACTGATGCTTGAAACCCTTCATTAATGGGATTGTGGTGTCTGCATTAGTTTCCTAGGATTGCTGTATTGAAGTACCATGCATTTGGTGTCTTAAACAGTAGCAATCTATTGACCCGCAGTTACAGATAGAAGGTCAAAATCAAGGTTGGGCAGGGCTGTGCTCCTTCTGAAGCCCCTGTGGAAGGAGCCTTCTTTGTCTCTTCTGGAGTTTGAGGTTGCTTACATTCTTTGGCATTCTGTGGTTTGTAGATGTATCAGTGTCTACCTCTGTGCTGGACAAATTCTACCCTGTGAGTTTCTGTGTTCAAATTTCCTTTACGAGGCTAACCTTAATCCAAAATGACTTCATCTTATACTCACACCTACAAAGACCCTACTTCCAAATTAAGTAGCAATCATAGGTACTGGGGCTAGGTCTTGAATATGTGTTTGTACAGACACGATTCATACTGGGGTCTAGGTCTTGAATATATGATTTGGACAGACACAATTCAACTCACCATAGTGTCTATGCATATCATAACTAAAGAGGGAAAGAGTGATCTTTGTCAGGAGCTTTTATTTATTTTTCTAACACCTGTTTAGTTTTTAGGTTTTTTTCTTTGGAAAATGTCTGTTAATTCTTATCAACAGTTACCTCTAGTGATAGAATACTCAAACCACAGAACATGAAAAAATGGCATGCAAAGAACACCTTCTGGGGATTTGTGATTGAGCTGCACAATATAAACCATACATGAAAGAATTAAATGAACAGGCATAGGACCATATGGTTACTAATAAAACTAAAAGATAGAAAATTACCATGGGAGTGGGTTGGAAATGGGCATGCAAGATGGCAGCATGGAAAAAGTGAAGAAATACATTGAAGTTTGGAGCTAATAAAGAACACATTTGGGGCTGGGATTGTAGCTCAGTGGTAGAGTGCTTGCCTCACATGCATGAGGCACTGGGTTCGATCTTCAGCACCACATAAAAAAAAAAAAAGATATTTGTGTCCATTTACAACTAAAAAATTTTTTTAAATAAAAAAAAGAACACAGTTTATTTTGCTAGCAACAAATTATTTATGTAGGGGGAATACTTAGGGTACACTTTGGACAATGGTTGAAAGCAGCATTAGGAAAAATCATAGCTGGACCAATTACTGGAAACCTTGAATCCTAGAAGACAATAATGAGTTCAGAGTTCAGCCTACAGCTAAGGTCGGGGCTACGTCTCCTATCATTCTGGGACCACTGCTTTTTTCTCACAACTGTAGTCAGAATCTTCCCCTAAATTTGTGATTAATTTTAAACGTTGGATTTCAATCTGTGACTCTACTAACAAGCTTGGTCTCACTACTAATGCCTTCTTTCTTAAATCTGGGACATTACTTTGAATTATCTACAACTCAATATTAATCCTATCACTATTAACCCAGGTCCTTGTAAACCCAGAATACTACGTTGCTCTTGCCGGTCTCTCCATATAAACTCTGGCCTTGATTTTAGGCCAAAGATCAAATGACTAAGGCTTGACTGATTGAGTTGGATGCCCCAAATTACCTGTATTCTCAAATTTCAATTATTATCTCTATTATCCTTGTTTCTATAGCCTAACATTTTGTTGGGACACCATACCGCATCATGCTGGTGAAAGATATCAACCCACTAACAACACATCTGATACAATAGGTTTAATGTTTTTTCAGAAACATTCTTGGGAACCTCCTAAAATGCTCCCCACATCAGCGTCTGGGTTCTTGTATACCTTTGCTAGGACCAAATAGGAAATGTCTTCCTTTTTCATACATTTTCCAGACTAATTGGGAATAAGCTCAGGTCAACCAATACTGGCCCACCCACAGTTTTCAATGCGATCAGCTGTAGTTTTCACTGGGCGTTTAAAACAGCCGTGAGCCTGTTCACTTGCACAGACTCTTAGGAAGAGGAACCACCCAGCAACCTCTCACACCCTGAGTGTTCTTGCCTGTGAACCAGAAGCAGTGGATGGTAGAGGTCATTTTTCGATTGTGGCTCAGCTGTCATGTTCAGCAACAGTTCCTTGGCTTGTGCACCAGGGCAGAGGTGAAGTTGCCCTGGGTTTCAAAGCATTTCCTAGGTCTCTGAAGTGTACACAGTACCTTGTACTCTGGATAGAGTCAGCACTCTGCAAGATGGTCAGACTCTCCAGTCCAATCAGAAACAGGCTACTTCTGACTGTTCCAACCGTAATAGTCTCTTAAATATAAAAGATTGATTTCCACTGGCCCATTTACTAGTAAGACCTTGTCAGAAGAATAGGAGGAGTAAAATCATTGAATCAAATGCTTTTGGTCATTTAGGGGAAACTGTCAAATTCAAGAATGATCTTGTACTTTGACCATTTTGTCCAATGCAAAGTAATTCCTACCCCTTTAACGCATTTCAGTGTAAACTCATTCTCACTATAAAATTTAAATGCAATACAACTTTGCATCTTTTTTCCAAAAGAATAAATGCATCATATGTTACAGGTTTTTGTCCCCTCCCAAAATACGTTGAGATATTAACCCAATCCTAGTACCTGTGAATATGAGTTGATTTGTACATAGAATTTTGGCAGATGCAATTAAGTTAAAATGAGATAATTAAGGTGGGCTCTCATATAATATGTCTGGTATCCTTAGAAGAAGAGAGACATTCCTACAAAGATACACACACAGAGGGGAACTCCACCTGAAGACACAGACACAGAGAAGGTGGCCATGTGAGGACAGATGCAGAGACCGGAGCCATGTACCTCCCAGCCAAGGAATGCCAAGGATCCCCGGAGCCACCAGAAGCTGAGAGAGGTATGGAGGGCTCCTCCTCTTCAGCATACACAGGCTGCTGGCCCTGCTCACCGCCCCATGTCACACCTTCATCTTCCACAACCACAAGACAATGCACTTCTCTTGTTCTTTGCCACATTCCCTGCTACTCTGTCACAGCAGTCCTACATTGTTTTTCCAATATTTAAGAGATTTTAAAATTCTCTAAGCATTTTTGTCAACTTCTACATTTCCTATCCTTTCCTCCAAAATAAATTAATTCCAAACAAAAAGGTAAAGTGGCACTAGAGCCGTGAACTCCTATTACAAGGCAGATAGCAGGAAGTTGCAGGGGAGTGTAGAACAGGGAGTTGGGGTTTGGGATTTTTAATTAAGGCTTAATAAAAGTATTCATTAAGTAAAACTATCTGCCTTGTATGAAAGGAATGGAGGGAATGAGGGGAAAAGAAAAGAGCAACAAAGAATGAAAAATGGAAGAAATGAAGGGTGTTCCTAACAGTCATGAGACAGAGCCACCACATGATCAATTTAGACATGGAAATGAAAAATGGAATGGAGAAATCTTTTAATAGAGGTATTGAGAAGTTTATTCATGGGGTCGGGTTGTGGCTCAGTGGTAGAGTGCTCGCCTATTTCATGTGAGGCACTGGGTTCGATCCTCGGCACCACATAAAAATAAATAAATAAAGGTATTGTGTCCATAAAAGTTTATTCATGAGCTATATGAATCTACTTGAATCTCAGAAACAGGAAGAACACAGTTAACTCTGGTGCTGCAAAGCTGTAGGAAAATTCATCAGTAGTGTACTGTGATGCCATTTGGAAAGAGAAGTTTATTTAGGTGAGATGCAAAGTAAAACATAAAGAGCTAAGTTTGTGTATACTGAATGTAAAGCAAGTATACTGAATTTAATTCAGTATCAACTAGTTACTGAATTCAGAAAGTTTTGACATAGACCGGGAAAAGACTAATGAAGGGGACGGAGGCTGTCAGTGCCCTGCTGCCATGGAAGGTCCAAGGAACAGCGTCCTGGCTGATCCACTGCTTGGCTCTGTTATTCTTAGATTATGGTTCTCATCTTCATGCTTTTAAAGTTGCTTCTAGATACTCAGCTTTCACATCCAAATTCCAAACAAGACAAAGGAAAAGAAGAAAGAAACAAAATGAGCATGCCAACTCTGACGATCTTTAAAACATTTTTCCAGGAACTATAACCTGCCACTCCCTCTCCTGTCTCTTTATGTCCAGAGAGAGAGGAAACAAAGATGGCAGCCAGATGGAGGAGAGGAAGCTGGTCGGCTGCTAGCAGCCTCTGCTTCTGGGACACCCCTGTCTACTCGGTTTACTTGATTGTTGAAATATGATCTAATTCAGATTTCTTGCCAGGGGCTCAGCTCCAGAGATTTCAGTATTTTCCTTTTTAGAGAGTTTTAGGGAAAGTCTATATACTCGAGCTAGTAAATCACAAAGTACAGTTATTATTTGTCTAAACATTTGCATGTTAGTATGCCTGTGTGTACTTCTCTGCTTTCTGAAGAGTGATATGAATCATTTTTGTCATTTGTTTTCAGTAGTATGTTTTTATTATATCTTCCATTAACATGCATAATTAAAAATTAACTTTATTCTGAGATAAGAAAACATAAAAGTAAACTTCACTCTTGAAGATGATATAATCCAATCATTTTTTCTACTCCACTTACTGGCACACAGCCAGCGGAGCAGGGACTTTTCAAATGTGCATCATTGAGTGGTTTTGCTCAGAATATTATATGAGAACCATCATGTCCTAAGTTATGTGTTAACTACATAATTGCCCATGGTACAGAAAAAAATTATTTTTTCTCCTTTAAACACTTTTAAATATAAGGAAACAGTTTGTTCAACATTCGCTCAATAAATATTTAATTTTTTCCCTAGTGCCAGGCATTATGCTCATCTCTGAAGATAGATCCAGTGGTAAATAAAACAATTTCAGAATCAATATTGTTCAAGCAGCTGTGGCCAATGCAATAACACATCTACTGTGTCCAAACTCAAAGGCATTTTGGTTCATAATTTTTTTTTCATACAACAAAAATATAGCATCAACATGGAAATTGTGTTGTGTGGAAGTGAAAAGGTGCTAGGAGTTATTTGCTCCAGCTAGTATTTGTCGAGACCACCCATCTAGCCAATATTTCAGGCTGGTAGTGTGTTGGGGTGAACTGACCCTTCTGCAGAGAGTGACGAGGCTAAAAAAGAAAAAGAAAAAAAGACAGAGAAAGAAGTCAATGTAGAGTGTACTTTCATCACTGTTTTCTAATGCAGAGGTCAGCGGCTTGCCCTTGAACTCATAACTCTTGATCTGTTTAAACAACGTCCTGACTGTACTCATCACCTGGCTCCTGGCTGCTGGGCACTCTCATCTAAATTCCCTGATTGTGGTGGAATTCAGTGGCCTGTTAGCAAATGCTTAGTCTTCACAACTTTGGAGTCATCAAACTGGCAGAAAAGTTAAGATGATGAGGCAGATATAGATTTATGGTCTTCTACCAAGAGCCCTGCATTCACTGGAAATTTAATTCAATAAGATAATCTTAAACAATCTCACATAAGAATGCCCCCCAACCCTGCCCCATGGTCAGTATGTAAAGTTCCTTTCAATACATTTACATCAGCTTACCCTGGAGGTGAATTCATATATATGTCTTGCAATATGTAATTAAAGGACAAGGTAGTGCTGAGATTATGATGTGTGATCATTTTTTTTTTTTTAAATAGCAGCAAGTGCTGTTTCCAATTGTAGGGAATATTGTCTTACCAGTTTTCTCCTGAATGCTGTGCATTGTAAGAACACAGAGTGAAGGTGATAAAACATATATAGCAAATCACGCTGTAATTCAAAGTCCCAAAAATTCCATTTCTAATTTATCCACATAAGTATCATTTGGTGGCTTCCAGTAAATTAAATTGTGGGAATAGCAGTGCTTACAGAGGCAGATACATTTCATAGACCATGGGCAATAAGATCAGCCACTCAAGGTATTCCCAGGACATCCAAAGGTTATGATGACATTGAATTATGTCAACCTTCTGCAGGTGAACAGATGAGGCATTTTCAGATAATAAGAGCAAAAAACATACATATAATTAAAACCAAACAATGTTTTGAGTTATAATTCAGAGAATTCAACTATAGTGACCATTAAATCAAATTAAACATGTGTCTTATCAGCTTATAGTTCTGTTATAAGCATAGTCAATAAAAGATCAGGTAGAGTGAAGAAAGCATAAATAAGATTAGAAGGCTTGATGGAGAGAGAATTTTGCCTACAAGGAGGATCAAGGACTTCCCTCATCCTGACTGATTTTCATCTGCAGGATTTAAAGCTTTGCATCCTGACCTAACCTGAACCAAGCCAAAGGGAAAATTCATACTAATTGGGAAATGGCCTTTTCCAAGGCTCATATGAGGGAAGAACTACACATACCCTGTTTTAAAATGAATGATGACACAAGAATGATGGTAATGCTTAGTTGATAGATAGAATATTGATTTCCAATTTCTCTTTTATATTCTGAAAACTTCCAGAGAAGCAGCAAGTTACCACATCTCATTATGGATGAGAGCCCTGGCTGAAGTCCAAGCTACCCTGTAACTTCTCTGAGTCCCATTTTAACTGCATTGAAATATAAATAACACCCAGTTTGGAGGGTTATGAAAAATGGTTAAATTTATATAAGAACATATATATATATACACACACACACACACACACACACACACATATATCATTTAATTTAACTCTTTTCTATATATATACATATATATCCATATTTCCTCTATATATGTATATGTGTATATATGTACATATATATGTAACCTGAGTTTAAAATATTAGCTTACACTAACATCAACATTGTAAAATGCATGATTAATATGTAGGAAAGTATTTTGTTTATGAGTGTTAACATGTCAGCTTACTTCTGAGGGCTTCTAGTCCAATATTATATATAACTACAGGTCTACTATAGTTTGAATCATTTCTGATACCATTTTTTTAATTATTAAATTTAGAAGAAATTAAGTTTAATAAAGAAAATAACTAGAGTTTAAATCTGCCTATTTTAAAATCTACCTGTATTAAACTGAGTAAAAATATGTTGTTAAAATATGGCCAATATTATCCCCCTAATTAATAAGGAAAAAAGTTGGCTATGCTTTGTATCTTTGTTTCTTTTTTTCCATTTATCTAAAATAACCAATCTACTCATGGGCTAAATGACCACTAAGGATTATGTGGGTGTAAAAAAAAAAGTTTGAGACACATTGTTATAATCATAGTTCTTGTTCTCAGATAAATGTAAAGTAGTAGCTATCATTAATATAATCATTATTAAACAAAAAAAAATTGTAGAAAATGATTTTTTACAAGTTTTAAAATACATTAGCTCATACCCTGCAGCTTCCAGTTGGAGATAATATGTAACAGTGATCATCTTGCGCTAGGAGTCTGTGAACAATTTGAATAAAGCAAAAGATCCTAGGAATCATCTATCATTTTGCTTCAGGGGAGAAAAAGTAATATCTTTTTCTCAGCTCCCACAAAGTTCATGGCTGACACTCCTATAACAAATGTCAGCTTATCAAGAGGAAAGCATAACAAATTTAATAGGTCTTACTTGACACAGTGGCCTTCAGAGATAAGACCCAAAGATCCTGGGAGAATCATATTCTTATGGACATTCATGTAGCAGTGTGATGGGGGGGCATGAGATGTGATTCAGTGGAAAGAGGAGGGGAAGTTTGCCAGGCCTTTTTGCTCAGATGAAGAGAGAGAAGACACGTTACACAAAGGAAAAGAAAGCAACATCCCCTAGGAAGGGACACAAGGAGGTGTGTTCTAAAAGAACACAAAATAAGAGCTGCCAGAAAACATTTCAAATGTCCAGTTAAAGTTTGATCGTAGATAAATAAAAAATAATTGGTTATTATAAGAATGTTTCATGCAATATTTGTGGCATAAAAATAACTGTTTAAACATTTTTGTTTATCTGAAATACAGAAAGTGCTTACAAAATTAATAAATACCAGATGAATGAATGTCTATGTGGGGAATTTAAATACTAAGGGTTTAAAAATCAAAATTTATACTATCCTTTAAAAAACTATTAGCAAAGCAAAATATTCAAGTGAAAGACAGGACATTTTTTATAACATGAGGAAAATATTGTGAAGATCATTTATAGTTTTAAAGATTTGTGTTTTTTCTATATATTCCACATGCCAACCGTTTTTATCTATCAGTTTAATATGATAACAAGAGCAATTAATTGATAAATTACAGGTGGAGTGTTTTACTAAGACATTAGTTTTCAGAGAAATCTAATTTGCTTATAAATCATGAGTCTTTTTTACATTAAAATATTCTTTAAATATTCATAGAACATTTTTCTTTCTGAATTATGGCACATGGAAACATTAATTGAATTATTGTTTATAAGTAAAGTTGCTACAAACATGCCAAAGACTCTGAACTTACTGGTGAGAGATTCACCAGTAAGTATAAATATTTAAATAAAATTCCCAAATCCAGCTGCTGTGTTTAACACTCAAAAGGAAGTATATATTCAGTTTTTAAAATCTGTAGAATTTTACTGAGAAAGCTATACAAGAAAAGTCACTATAATTTTAAACATATTACATATATTATTTCATAAGCACTAAACAACTTCTCTGGAACTGTGTATATAATGCATCTAATGGCATTTAAAATTGCAAATTAAAACAGTTTTCTCTAAATGCCTCAAAGAATAACACACACACACAGGCAGAGATAGAAAAAGACTCACCTCTCCTCCCTCCTAACCAATAATAAGGAATAGTTCTGGACACATCTAATATGTCAACTATTTTATTGACAAATGAAAGTAGCAAGAGATACATCTTAATAACTAAACAGTACATTTTTCAAGATATATGGATTAAATACAGGCAAGGAATGGGCATAAAAATAAATAAGATATTAAATAGGTTTTGAAAGAGTCCAATATGTAATAGGAGCAAAAAAAGGAGTAATAATTAACCAATGTTTTAAATAAGGGAGTTTGATTTTTGCATATATTTTGGGGGAGTTTTTCATAATCTTGTATGTGCAAACAAAGATGGTTTTATTTTCTCCTTTGCAACATATATACCTTTAATTCCTTTTTCTTATCACGAAGAAATGGCCGGAATTTCTCTTACTGTTAAGCATTGAGAATTGATCTTGCTTGACTCTCACCTTAGGGGAAAGCTCCTATCTTGCTCCCTGAAGCACAATGTTAGGTGGAGGTAGACTTTGTTGTGGTGGTGTTAAGTGCTGGTTATTAAGTTAACACAATCCCAATATACCACTATCCTGCTACAAGTTTGTTTTTTTTTTTTTTTTTTTTTAAGCATGAGTGTTTAATTTTTTTTAGTGTTTGATTTTTATCAAGTGTTTTTCTTTTTGGGGGAGGGCAGTACTGGGGATTGAACT
Source organism: Geosciurus inauris (assembly GCA_004024805.1). NCBI lineage: Eukaryota > Metazoa > Chordata > Mammalia > Rodentia > Sciuridae > Geosciurus > Geosciurus inauris. The sequence goes on along the minus strand of PVHX01001000.1, from coordinate 133,757 downwards.
CAGGGACACTCAACCACTGAGCCACATCCCCAGCCCTATTTTGTATCTTATTTAGAGGGAGATTCTCATTGAGTTGCTTAGGCCTCACTTTTGCTGAAGCTGACTTTGAATTCGCAATCCTCCTGCCTCAACCTCCTGAGCCACTAGGATCACAGATGTGTGCCACTGCGCCCAGCTTTTCAAATGTTTTCCTGATCCAGTAAGACCAAATGATTGTCCTCTCCAGTGTGCTCATGCGGTAGGTTACATGGAAACTGGAATGCTGAAACATCCCACTTTTTCATGGTGCAGAAATCTTTTATAAAGTTGGATTACATTTCTTCATATTTTGTTGAAGATTTTTGCATCGAAAATTCATGAGAATTATTGGTCTGTGGTGTTTTTGTTTTGTTTTGTTTGTGCATGCTTTGATTTTGGAATAAAAGTAGTTCTGGCCTCTCTTCTGGAAGACTATAAGTAAATTCAGTGCTAATTCTATTGTGCACTCATCCTTTATTCTCGCCCTCCATTGTTTGTGTCCAGGGAATTCTTTTTGTCTGTCTCCGGGGTTCTCTGCTTCTATAGTTTGTCCTCTCTACCCTTCTCTTGAGTGCATCCATTGAGTCTTAAATTCATGTTTTTACATTTTTCAGTTCTATAATTTCCTTTGGTTCCTTTTCTAAAACCTCAATTTTTGCTGAATTTTCATATTTTTCGCATTTTATTTAGGAGAATTTGCAATTGTATTGAATTGATGATAGCTGCTTTAAAATCCTTTCCAAAAAATCCCACCATCTTTTTATTTCTGGCTTTTCTTTTCTCAAGCATGTTCTTGATTTTTTGTTTCTTAGTATGGTGTTTGATCTTTTGTCGTTTCCTGGACATGTTGTCTCTTCTGATTGGTAAGTACGATTTCTTTTTAAATCTTTTACGAGCAGTCATCTTGTTTAGGTTTAACATGCAGACTCTGAACTACATTTGTGGATTTTGTAATTACATTTAAAGTTCTAAAACTATGATTTAGTCAGCTTGGTTTATCTGGTGGTGGTAGGCTCCCCGGCTCTTGCCAGTTTTGCCTGAAGGGACATTGCTGTGAGCCAGTACCCTGCCTACAGGACCATTTACAGAACAGCATTTATACATGATATCCAGACAAGAGATAAGTGACTTAATCCAGGGGTGGAGTGGGGGAACTAAATATGGCTTAAGGGAAAAAAACTGTGTTTCATCTGCACTTATATGACTAGAAAACATTATAATAAAAATGATTATTTTCAGAAGACAAAATATGTTACTATTTTCGTGTGTGTGTGTGTGTGTGTGTGTGTGTGTGTGTTATTTTAGTGAACTGATGCTTACAGGAGATTAATTATGTTAAATTACAAAATTGCCTACAGGAAGAAATTTATTTACTTGTAATATGTCAACTGTAAACCTGCCCCACAAATTTCTGAAATTGTAAAAGTTGTAGTTTGTGCATTAAATTACTGTTATCCAATTATGTATCATCTTATTGTTCCATCAAAAGTAAAACTAATTCTAAATAGTTTAAATGACAAAATAAATAAAAGATAGACCTGAACAAAATCTAACACAATTGTAAGTCTTTAAATTTGAAAAATGGGAAATTCCACAAACTATCCTTTTGCTCCTCCTGAATTGATTCTTTAAAAAGGCTCAGTAAGAAATAAAGACAAAATTGGTAGTCACTTACTAATTAGTATTTGTCCCTAGGTTAGTTGTGCATTAATAAAATAATAACAAAAAATAAGCAAAATTTCCTTTTCACAAATTTTCAAAAACACATTGGCTAATCGTTTTCAAATTAAATATAAGACCCACATTAATCCAGAAAAGAATTTCTCAATTGCACCTATCCGGTTAACAGAATTTAGTTAACATCACATAGTTTCTTGTGAATAAATAAGTTGCATTCTCTGAGGTCATGAAACATAAACTAAACATCCTTTATATAACATTATAAGAGAAACTAAAATATGGTTAAGGGTCACCAGTAGAACTCCTTTTAGGTTAAAGTACAGGCTTAAATTTAAATTTGTAGATTGAAATTGCCAATTTAACTTAACTTTTAAATTTAAATTCCCTATTAAATTACAGGGTTCCCGCTAGGTGTCTGGAAGCTCTCTGAGCTTCTCCTCCCCTCTTTCTAACTTCCCAAGGTTCCAAATCTTTCTCTCTTTGTTTGCCCCACAAAGCAGTTGGATTAATCTGGCAATTTGCCTTCCAAGTGTGAGAATGGAAACTACAAACTCTTTTGAGATCTGGGTTCAGAAGCCCAAAGTAACCACTTTTGTTTTATTATGTTGCTCATGAAAGTCACAAAGCCCAAGAAAATAAATTGGGAGTGATCAACTCTACCATCGGCTGAGGAGAAGCACATGCCTACAGGGGCGGCCCCTTTAACAAGTCGCCAACCACCTGGTACCACTTTACCAAATGTTTAAAAAAATCCTTTACACATTTGCAGTAATGAAAACATTAGTTTCAGACATGGAATTACATAAGCAGATCAGTGGAAAAAGAGAGAATGTCCAGAAACATACCTGAATATATGTGAATACCTATAACCTTTTACTTTTTATCCACTTTCATTGACATATAATAATTGTATATTTTTCTGGGGGATACGGCATGATAATTCAACACATCTATATAACGTAAAATCAGAGTGATTAGCACTTCTAGCTCTTCAAACATTTATCTTTCATTGGGAAACTTTCAACTTCTTTTTTCTACTTATAAAATAAGGAATGTAAGAAGGGCTAAATCAATCCTGGTGTAATTGAATATCTTAAATTTAGAGTTCTAACTCATATCAGACTGGACATAAAGTGTACATCTTATAAATTAATAATTACTTACAAGCAATTTTAAATTAATATCAGAATGTAACTTAAAATGCTATTACTCTGTTATTATCTTCTAACAGGCATTTTGTGTTCTTAAGCAAGATACAAAGTACAAAAAGTATAAAGGAAAAGCAATAACGTGTTTATTAAAAACGGTATAAATGTCTAAATTACAAATGAATTAAGGTTAAAAGATGTGTTTGTAGTATGTTACAATACTTAACAAAATACTAAAATACTTAATCAAAAAAGATGCTGAAGGGGCTAGGATTATGGTGCAGTGGTAGCGTGTTCGCCTAGCATGCGTGAGGCACTGGGTTCGATCCTCAGCACCACATAAAAATAAAAATAAATAAAAATGTTCTTTAAAAAAAAAGATGCTGAAATACTTAATCAGAAAAGATCACCATTCTAATCAACAACACATGGCATGTACACATTAGAAATTTAGAGGAAGGGCAGGAACAGAGTTATGAGGAGGCACACTTGAAAAATTATCACACCAGTGAGGAAGTGCCTGAACTACTTATACCACTTAACAAAATTAATAATAATGAAAAAATTATATTGATGAAGAATTTATGTGTCTTGATAGCTTTTCTTAAAAATATTCTGAAATGTATACACAAGCACAGAATTTGTAATATTGATACATTGGTGGCAATTCATATGAAAATGGTTAAATTGTATATGGTGTATCCTGGGAAATAATAAGTCATTAAAACAATGTAATAATAAAGCAAATTTTAGTATAACATGTATGCTATTAGTCTGTTTAAAGGAAAGTACATGTGTGTATATTTGTATGTATCAATTTGCACATCTGTATATACACCTCTGTATATGCACATGTATGTGTGGGTGAAATGCAAGCTAGTGCAGGGTCATTGTTTATATAGCTTTCAATTAGCCCAGCACTTTAATTACAGGGATTACTTTTGTAATTTAACAAAGAGTAAGGGAACCAAATAGTATTAAATTCCACTGATGCCTCTCATTGGCCACGGATCACGGCATATATGCGTGTACTTCTTTTATAATCTGTAAGTGAAGGCAATAAGTCAGTCTTGACTGGTGTGTGTACAGAAAGTAACTAATGTGTGTGTACAGAACTGTATATCAGGGTGGACTCTGAGCACTGAGGAGAGCTACACTCAGGCTCAGGCCTTTGCCCACAAAGGTGTTGTTCTGTGCCACCCCCACAGTACCACCAAAGGCTGCCAGGTTTCTCCTGGTACGCAACTGATGCCACATGCCCAAGCGACCACATGGCTAGGAAAAGTAACATCTTTGTTATTTTAACCTATGTGGAGTTGCTGTTTTTTAATGATCTATTAAACTAATCATTTTTTTTAATCTATCAAAATCATTTCTTGAAAGATATTTCACATCACTTTACCCTTATTTTTGTGAATCAGATGTTATTACTTAATGAAAATCAGGATGCTGGCTAATTGCCATGTGACCTCAGGTCAGAGCCTGCGGTTCTACTGATGACTCCGTCATTGTCCTGTGTGTATTCGTGCATGTGGCCTGTGGCTTAGTGACCCAGGTGAATGACAAGTGCCATGTGCCTTGAGCTACCTGCATTTAAACTTCTAGTGCAGAGGGGCTCCTGGCCTATGTGGAGCAGTCACAGGAGTCAACCAAACTTAAAAAACTTAAAAAAAAAAGATCAAGCAGGAGAGTAGATTGTAAAAGGAAAACATTAAAGTTTTGTTATTGAAACAAACAAGGACAGAATAACAGAGTCAAGTTTTCCTTGGTTAACTGAAGCCTAAAAAAATATTGTTTAAATGGCACAGGGCTACAATTCTCTGAAACAGAAAAGATCCTTAGAAAGATGAAAAAGAGAGAATTGGGAAGAGAAGTAATTCAGTGTGAGTCAAAGGATCATTTCGGAATCACAGGACTGTCCCATCAGCCCCAGTTGTGAGTCCGTGTGGAATCCTGTGCCTGCTGGGAGGTGTCCCTGCTGTCCTGCCCCCCACAGTCTTAAAGCAAGAGGATGCAGTCTTACCTGCACTTATCTAGGTAGTTGCATAAGCTCCCATTCTTGTTAATATTCAAGAACATATTTAAGAGCCGGGCACAGTGGCACATGCTTGTAATCCCAGCAGTTCATGAGGCTGAGGCAGAAGGATCATGAGTTCAAAGGCAGCCTCAGCAACTTAGTAAGGCCCTAAGCAACTGAGCAAGACCCTGTCTCTACATAAAATATAAAAAGGGCTGGGGATGTGGCTCAGTGGTAAAGCCTTCCTAGGTTCAATCCCTGGTACCCAAAAACAAAAACAAAAAACGTTCTTAAGACTTGGCACAAAGTTACAAAGAAAGGAACAGAAAAAAATACCCAAATGTTGAATTTGTGCTTTGGTAAAACTTCCAAAACTCATCATCAAGACCATTTGAGAACCAACACAGGGAAAATGATTATATAGGTTGGTAAACCTGAATTCCAAGTATGGGTAGAAATAGGAACTAAGAAGTGGGAGTGCAGGAGGCGGGATGGTCACACCACTTGCCTCTCATTTTCTGGCATAGATTTTGGTGATGATTTATTTGCCTTCTAATATTCCTTTCATTCAGAAAATGATTCCTACAGCTTGCATGGCTGGGGATTTATGCTAAGGGTCAGGCAGTGAAGGACAGCCATGGCCTGCAGATTCTCACATTAGATCATGATGAGAATGCTACCCAGAGTGGAATTTGAAGGCTGTGGCTTAGGACCGGGTGAAAGTATAGTTAACAACTTCTGAGAGATGCATCTGTCAATAATCAATTTTACAAGTTGATCACAATTTTAAATATTTTTTAAAATTTTTTTAGTTGTGGATGGACACAATACCTTTATTTATTTATTTATTTAGTTTTATATGGTGCTGAGGATCGAACCCAGTGCCTGATGCATGCTAGCAAGGACTCTACTGCTGAGCCACAGCCCCAGCCCACAATTTAAGTTTTTAAGAAACACTGATCTCTGCAGAAAATTGTGTATAGATTTTAGTTCTTTTTAAAAACACACTTTCCATTCAGGTTTTAATCATTATGGTATATGTCTACAATAAAGGTAAAGTTGAGATTTAGCAATAATCATAGCTAGCAGCTCTACAGGGATTCCAATGTACCAATTATTATTCTACATGTTTTACACACATTGATTCTTTTAATTCTAACCTCAGTAATATCCACATTAGGATAAGGAAAAGAGAGATCAATGCAAAGTCTCTCTCCTGAGAGTCATAGGGAAAAGCCTAGTGTCAAGAATGACATGGCTCAAATGGCCCCAGAGCACAGGCAAGCCCTGTCTGGTGCTGCCTAGGAATTATCTGTTTGATCAATATGATTGTTGAAGACTGCACCCATTTTTATCATCTCAGAACATCTGGTTTACCATTGCATTCTGTAATGCTGAAGATCCATTTGTATCTAATTTAATACTTTTATTACCATAAGCTCTGTAATAAATCGTTCTCTAATTCCACTCATTCTGCTGCTTCTTACCAACTCCGTGCCACGCAGTCATTATTACGAACCTTCTTCCAGCGTCTCTGCCTTCACTGTGCAGTCAACACTCACAAGAACATTAATGCAAAATATGTTTTCGTAGTCATGTTACAGGCATGCTCAGTTAAAAAGCCGTCCCTGCTGATTCTGATATTCTCCTCCTCTTCGCCTTTCAAGAAGCACCAGGTTATGGCAACTGTCTGCCTCCCCTGCTTCAGACTCTGTGCCCATGTTATTGTGCACCACAAGAAAAAACAGATGATCTTGAGGATTAGTACCATAGCAAATTTACGGTATCCAAACACAGAGGTAACCACAATTGCTTGGCAATCCTAATACATTTTTCTTATCTGGCCTGTTTCCCATTCCCCTCAGCAATGACTCCAGCCCTTCTTCATTTTCCTAAAATCCCCAGCCCCGATCGAGTCCATCTTACTCCATCAATTATCCCCTTCCTATGCTGAATTTTTAGACATCTTCAATGCTGCAAACCCACACCCACGTTCACGTAAATGTTATATGTCAAAAGTCGAATCCACACACGCAGCAGTGTGCATAAACACATGTGAGCAAGTGTAGGTGTGTGTACATGCTGTGTGCATTCAATTTTTGGGGGGAGGGGTACCGGGGATTGAACTAAGGGGTGCTCAACCATTGAGCCATGTCCCCAGCCCTGTTTTGTATTTTATTTAAAGACAGGGTCTCACTGAGTTGCTTAGCGCCTCACTGAGTTGCTTAGGTATCACTGAGTTGCTGAGGCTAGCTTTGAACTTGTGATCCTCCTGTCTCAGCCTCCCAAAGTGCTGGGATTACAGGTGTGCACCACCGTGCCCAGCAGTGTGCATTCAACTTTTGACACAATTAAAATCAGTAACCTTAAAACTCTCTCCTTTTCCTTCCAAATCACCACTTTCTTTAAGTCTTTGAATCACTTCACGGTTTCCTTTGTAAACACCTCCTTTCTTAAAATATGAAGTCCATCAGGATTGTATTTAAACTTCATTTTTTCCTCAGGGATCTGTACTGACCCTTCAAACTCACTTTTTAGAGGTGAGGAAATAGCATGTTTAATGTCACAGACACCCGTGGACAGTTACGAAGATGGGTGCAGAGGTTTAAAACCATCTCAGTGAAGACACAGTGCTATTGTTCTAAAACCCCTGGGCTCTTCAGCCTTGACTTTGTTCACTCACTCCTCCTGTGTAGATGGCATTCACTTTCATCCTCCAGACCTGGACTTGCCATCCTGTGTTACCACTGTGTGCCCAACAGACAACTGGACACCTCTCCCCCTGCCTCTCACAGGCACCTGCAGTTGGCTGAGCCCTCACCTGCATTCAGGGACCTTATTACGACTGTGTATCTTTTTCCTGATTCTCACCTCAGTGAATGCCGTCACCATCCATTTGTCCAGGTGATACAACTAGAACCCATTTAGACATCTCCCATGATCTTGACTTAAGTCACCGGGGCCAGTCGGATCATCTGTTTACTCTCTGCAGAGTTCTGTGCTATTTCCCAGTCCCTCCAGTGGCTGACCTAACTCAAGTCCTTTCTATTTTCCATATGCAATGGTCCCTTCCTCCAGATTCAGAGTTTTTCAGACTGTAATAGGAAATCTCTTCCTCAAACAGAAGTTCAATTATGCTTCTCCTCTAGCTCTTATTTGGATACATGCCCAAGGTGTTTATTAAGTCATGTAAACACTATAATGATACTTATATTTATCTATATAAAATAATAGGCATCCTTCATATTCGATGTCTAGATTGACAGCTGCATGCTTTCCTCTCTATTTATCTGGCTTTGCCATGTGGATTAGATGAGATACACCAAGGCAAGAAAAAGAGTGCCTCAAAATGAGAAATTATGTCATCATCAGGTATTTAGTTACCTTCAGCTCATTTACTGTACTGTAGATTACATAGACAAGACATATTTATTTACTGATCATTTAATCTTTTTTATATAATAACTTTATTTTACTTATTTATTTTTATGGGGTGCTGAGGATCGAACCCAGTGCCTCACATGTGCTAGGCAAGTGCTCTACCACTGAGCTACAACCCCAGCCCCCTTAATCTGACTAAAACACCATCCACTCAATAGACAAGAGATACATACAGTTTCCTACAGAGAAACCACAATTGAGAAAATGACATAATGAAAAAAAAATCAAACAACAAGAAATTATCATAATTATATACTTCTGTGCCAGGTGCAATGGTGCATACCTATAAACTCTGCAATTCAGGAGCCTGAGGCAAGAGATTGCAAGTTCAAGGCCAGCCTAGGCAACTTAGCAAGACCGTGTCTCAAAATAAGACATAAAAAGGATTGGGGATGTAGCTCAGTGGTAAAGCTCCCCAGAGCTCAACCTTAACTACCAATGAAACAAAATAATCACTTCGTCCTTTGTGAAGGAGATGTACCCATCTCTTCTTAAGTAGATGGAAACAGTAACAGTTTAATCCAATCGGCAAGACTGGGCAAAAAAATCAGAGAGCATTAAGAAGATATATTCCATGCTTGTATAATTATGTTAAAATGGATTCTGCTGTCATGTATAACTAAAAAGAACCAATAAATAATAAAAAGAGAACCAAAATGAATCTTTCTTTATTAAAAAAAAAAAGAGGCCATATGAAATATGGGTTTATATCCTTTATTGTTAACAGTGGGCTTGACCTAAATATATTTTGTGCCATGAAATGGAGGCAAATGATAACAAAAAGCTATGATTAGCATGAGTTTTAAAAGAATTAATAAAATATTTGAGCAAGCTAATCAAAATTTATAATATATCTTTATGCCATATTTTTCTCTTTGTATATTTTGTAATGTACATATGAGTAAAACAATAGACATATTTTCTTTGCAAATAATGAATATATTTATGTTGGTAATTTTTGTATGAAATTTTTACATGTAGAAATGAATGATTAAAACATTTTGAGGCCAACTGTTTAGGGTAAAATTGGGCATCATTGTTAATGAGTACAGTATCATACCACGGTTTGAAATGCATGTGGCTGAAATCTAGCATTTTCCAGCTTCCTGTGTTTCCCAGGACATGCACACTCACCGGATTGTGCATTTCCTCACAGGCCCAACCCAGCCGGCTGACCACCTTCAGTCCACTGCTCCTGAGCCTGGGCTCACTTGGCCACCTGACCTTCATCGGTATTTTCTTTCCACATGTCCACAGTGGTTGCATTTCTACAATAAGTGTGTTACTCTTCTGCCTGCCGGCTCATAGCACCTCGCGGACAAATGATTTCCTCATCTTCCAAGAACAATGATGCTCCCTGCTAGTCATGGGCTGGGATGGAAGCTGAGGCCTTTTTTAAGTTACCACAACCTCACATGTAACTGACTTTGGTCAAGGTTTGAGCTTCTGAAGCAGGTTATATCCCCCAAAGTATCCCCCAGCTCTGCAGTATGCAGACTATAGTTAATAATACTTCATTGTGGGGCTGGGATTGCAGCTCAGCGGTAGAGCGCTTGCCTCGCATGCGTGAGGCCCTGGGTTTGATCCTCAGCACCACATACAAAGCAATAAAATAAAGCCATTGTGTCCATCTACAGCTAAAAAATATATATATTTAGAAAAAAAATACTTCATTGTGGACTGGAAATTCAATAAGAGAGTAGATTTTAGATACTTTTAATCCCTCGCAAAAAGAGGTAATGATGTGAGATGCTGGATATATTGTTTGTAATAATCATTTTATTATATATACCAAATCATCATGTTGTATAACTTAAATATTGATAATTAAAAAGTACCTTAGAAATTTCTGTTATTAGAGCTATTTAACTTCAGATTCAGTGATTATTTCACCAATAAGCACTAAAAGGGGTTCCTGCATTGACTGAGACATTAGATCAAAAAGTTTTGTTTCCTTGCACAACTAAAATTCTATCAAGTGTTTCACATAAGCATAAAATTTAAGCTGCTTTTTCCCTAGAGGGGAAAAATGTATAATTCAATTATTTTTCTTATCTAGCTTTAGTAGAGAAAAATTAACATGCACAGTTAATCAAATTGAAGTGAATGTTATTCTTTTTGGATCAGCAATGTAAAACACAGAAGAGAGACTTCTTAAAGGTTCTTTTGTGTTTCTTCTTGTCCCCTTCCCCTTGCTTGCTTCAACAGTCCACAGAGAGAAGCCACTGACACACTCACTAGATAAAGTGAAGCTGTTTGATTGGGAGTATTCATGCCAATTCAGCCCAGAGTCTGAAATCAACTTAAATGTATTTTCATCATCTAATTTATCTTTCTCCTGTGGATTTTCAAGCTGTTGCTTAACAGTTTCTTAAGTTTCACTAGTCTGTTTTAAAGTCTGAGGTAATATAGAAAACTAAAAATTTTAGAAGGGCCATTTGGAATGTTCCTTTTACTATAAAATGTTTTAGTACAGTATCATATTTCATTTGAGACTTTCCTCTGTTAAAAACATACTGATAATCACCAATCAGAATGAAGGAAGAAAATCAACTTTCTGGTCTATTTTGTGCAGGTACAGAATAACACGATGCATGATATACCCAAAGTCCATAAACAAAGAGGTCCGTTATGGATCGTTAGGATTTACCTTGTTTTTCTTTCAGGTTACTTTATTATTTTCCAGTGTTTACTATAAATTTTTGATAAATATTGTTTACTATGAACATGAGCCACTAAACCATGACACAATGGTTTTAATGACTCAAGGTTCCTCATTTTGGAGAGATGCCACTTTGCACTTGCTTGGGATGTGAATGAGGCTGGGGTGTTGCTGGCTGGGCAAGAAGGAAAGAAGGAAGTGGAAGGAAGCCAGATGGCAGAAAGCAGAATGTGCATGTTCAGAGGGTGCAGAGGAGCTTGCCAGTCAGCTGGACTCCCCTTGCCTTCAGTCCCCTGACCTGCTGATGCTGAAAGCAACTTGGAGCAATGCTGGACAGCATGGGTTTGGATACTAAAGGTGCCTGAACGTTAACCCGCCTGTCCTCTCCTCTGATCATGGCAGGCTTCACAGGATGGTGGGAGCTGAGCAAGGCCATGCATGTCTGCCCGGGAGGCCACTGACACTGGGCCACTGGACCGCCCCCAACAAGAAGGATTGTCTTCCTCCCAATGCCAATCATGCTGACCCCGAGCTCTGCCACAGACCCGTTTCCATGATAAGCTTCTGGTGTCCCTCTGTTTCTAAATGCCAGCACTGAACAGCACAGCTCAAGCTGATGAAGACTTTGAGTTCCTCCTCATCCTTAACAGCCTCCAAGATATACGCTCCCTCATATATTCACACAAGCAAGTGCACACATCCATCATAAGACCACGTGCTATGCAGGTACAACTCATGTGACTCTTCAGAACAAGTAAATTGACTGAAGATAAACTGACCATTGAGGATCTAGACCTGTAGAACAGAAAATCTACTTACTAAGAGAGAAAACAATAATCTTGAGCTTTTTTCTGATATTCAGTTACTCAGTGGGCTCCACTCACAAACCCGACTTTCTTGAGAGTTTAGTAAATTTGTGGGTTTTGTATGAAACAACTTCTGATTTGGAAGCAAAGGCATTAATGATACTTCTTAAAAATTTCAAAACTTGGGGCTGAGATTGTAGCTCAGCGGTAGAGCGCTTGCCTCGCATGCGTGAGGCCCTGGGTTTGATCCTCAGCACCACATACAAAGCAATAAAATAAAGACATTGTGTCCATCTACAACTAAAAAATATTAAAAAAAAAAAATAACAGAGCTCAGTCTCAATTAAAAAAAAAAAATTTCAAAACTTAGTCTTAATGTAGAATCCATAGTATTGTCAATCATACCTGAGTATATGTTCCGCTTCATTAAAATGAGACCTAAGCAGTTTTTCATACAATTACTTGCTTAAAATTATAAGATCCTATGTATGTAAAACATTTTATGGCAAGTGTTAATCTATAGTCAACTTTTATGGCTGCAAATAAGAATTCCAGTGAAAAATGTTGAAATCTCTTAAGTAAATTTAATGAGCTTTGTCACAATACTACTTCTGTTTTTGTAAAGGTATGTTGTGAACTCCAGGAAAACCACTTAAAATTAAATAAAGTTCAATCGATGGACTATGACCGGGCAGGAAAAATAAGTCATTATATAAAGTGTTTGATTCAAACCAGACAAGGCAGATAGATGCACAAAAATAACCAACAAACAAAGAATAAAGGCCAAGAGTAGAAATAATTACAGTTGCTAATCCAACAATATCAATGGTTACCTTAATTATTAATGGTTTAAATACACTAATTAGAAGATAGAGTGTCAGAGTGGATAAAGAAAAAATATAAGGTCCATCTACACATTTCTTATAAGAAACCCTCTTTAACATACAGATTCAGGTTTAAATAAAAAGGATGGAGAAAGACAAATGATGTTATCTGTAATTAAAGGAAGACCGTCTCTGAATTAATTTCAGAAGATGCAAACTTCATAGGAAGAAAAATGATGGAAAAGTGAGAAATTATAAAATAATAAAAAATTTAGTCGGGTGTGGTGGTGCACGCCTGTAATCCCAGCACTTAGAGAGGCTGAGACAGGAGAATCGCAAGTTTAAAGCCAGCCTCAGCAACCGCAAGGCGCTAAGTAACTCAGTGAGACCCTGTCTCTACATAAAACACAAAATAGGGCTGGGGATGTGGCTCAGTGGTCGAGGACCCCTGAGTTCAATTCCCAGTACCGAAAAAAAAAAAAAAAAAAAAGAAAATTTAACTAAGGTAATGTTTTTCTGCATGTGCATACTCGTGAAAAGAGTTGTTACCACCAGGCAAGTAGCACACACCTGTAATCCTAGAGAATCTGGGGGCTGAGGCCAGCCTGGGAAACTCAGTAAGAACCTGTCTCAAATTAAAATAAAATAAAATAAAATAAAATAAAAAGGGATGGGGATGTGGCTCAGTGGTAAAGCTCTCCTGGGTTCAATCCCCATTACAAAAAAAAAAAAAAATAGGTGTACATCAAATTATGACATACAATTCAATTTTGACTCAAAATTAAAAGAAATGCAACAATAAACAGATCTATTATTATAGTTGAAGACCTCAACATCTGTCAGTTAAAACCATAAATAACCTAACTAGCTTTATCAATCAATCTGATCTAATTGAAGACACAGAACATTTTATCCAATCATATGAGAATATGCATTCTTCTCAAATTCACAAGGAATATTCTCCAAGATAAAATACGTTCTAGGCTATAACAGACACACTAATAAGTTTAAAAGAGCAGAAATTATGTGTATTATGTTTGCAGATCATTATGGAATGAAATTAGAATTCAATAACAGAAAGACAGCTGAAAATTTCTTAAATATTAGGAAATTAAAGGGCACAATTTAAAACAATACATGTCAGTGATGAAGTCTCCTTAAAGAAATATTTTGAAATAAATAAAAATGAAAATAAAATAAAAATGTGTGAGACAGAGCAAAAGCGGTGTTGCAATGAAAGTTTACAGCATTGAATGAATACACAAAATAAAACATATGTACAATCAATAACCTGAACTTTCATCTTAGGAAACTAATAAATGAAGAGCAATGTAAATACAATATTAGCAGAAAAAAGGTAATTTTGAGCAGAGCAGAGTTCAGTGAAGTTATAAACAAGTAAACAATAGAGTGTAAACGGCAAAAGTTGTTTCTTGAAAAGATCAATTAAATTGATAAATCTCTTCATTAAGAAAAAGTAAAATGAGAAAGCTCAGATAATAGTGCTGTTTTAAATATTGTATGATTGTATAATTGAAAAATTGAAAATCTTAGTATTGGTTTTCTTTTTCAGATAGGGCGATATGAATTTATAAGTATTTCCTCTTCTAGTGAACAGAAGTCTAGGAAATGTCTATCCATGTCTACGTGAAAATTTTGCTTCAGATCATATGAGTGTAATAAACTCTAAAAGAAATGGCTGCATTTATGACATGAGGATAGATTTAAGCATTCAGTTATACTGAGAAAAAAATAATGGGACGCCACATAGGGACGAAAGAAAGAGGGAGTAATTTTAGACAAAAGCACAACTCGTACAAGTAAGGGTGAATTGCTGTCTATTGCTAGTTAAGGAAAATTTCTAAATTCAACATTGTGCATAGAAAAATGGGAGTGGAGGTGACCTTGGAAAATTCATTTTGAGGCATATTAAAAATGGGCTTGTTCATTGTTTTAAAGAGCTTACAATTAACCTATGTAATTCCAGGGCTAAGGGTGGGGGAATTCTACAAAAGGACGAAACATGACAATGTGTGTGCACTGTTTGGCTGATGAGCTGGATATGAGAGAAAATTAGGTGGAGAGAATCTCAAACAGGAAACCGTGTGTCCTTGCTGAAGTTTAAATGAGGTCTGGGTGAGAGGGCTGCCTGTGCTTTGGCCCAGGAGGGCCATTGTTCTGCTGCATTAGGGCTCCCCTGCCGTTTCTCTGTAGGGACCAGTGTCTGGCTGCACAGCTTGGTGGCAGGGGAGCCATGTTAATAGCCCCCAAGAATTGGGCTGAAAAAATCAGAGAGATGTGAACCTCAACTTTCTGGAGCGTCACCCAGGTTCTTGGTGCATCAGGAAGTGCAGACCAGCAAGGGGAGGGAAGGAAACCCCTGCCTCTGCCAAGCCCTGCCTTGTCCCCCAGCCTCTCTACTGACAGAGCCTAACATCATGGCCAGCCAACCCTGGGGAGACACAGGGTGCAGCTCTTGTATCGTCAAGTAGATAAGACAGATTGATTTGAAGCTGAGTGTAATGAATAATTAACCAAAGATCCAAATACAAATGAAAGTCTTTTATATTATAAATGACCAAGGAAATTACAAAGCTGTTAGAAATTATGAAACATGTAAAATCACTGTGTGGAAGTGCACTTGAGGAATTATTTTTAAAAACCACACCAGAAAATCAAGAGACCTTCAACACATTGCCATTAAACAGGACCTATGACAAATGAACCATAAACAAGAAAGACTAAGTAATGACAGTGAGAAACACTGACAAATTTGTACCTCAGGAAACTGGTCAGTTATCCTAACATGTTAATAATTTGTACATGTCCCTCAAAAATGCTCTAACATTAATACTCTCAAAAGATATTGACTAGACAATGCAGAAAATATAAATATCTCTTAAAGATATAATGTGGTGCTCAGCTTCTCTCAAAATAAGTGAAAGGAAAATATCAACTTCAGTGAACTACTTTCACTTATCAAATTAGCAAAGAGCCCAAAATTTGATAATATATTGACTAAGAAACTAGTAGGCTCATGCATTTCTGGTGTGCAATCTGCAACTATTTACATGTACATATATTATTTTCAGGTCTAGACATGTATCTTAGAGTTCTCCTGACATAACTGAAAACTGAAGTATATACATTTATATTGTCAAAATATTTTTACTAGATTGACAGCACCCTAAATATCCACCAGTAGTTGATTGGCTAAAAACCACTGTACATCCAAGGAAGGCAATATGGTGCATCTAAAAAGAAAAATCAGGAAGCCCCTTCATGACATGGAATGAATTCAGTGACGTTTATTTTAGGAATAAAAGAAAAAAGGAAGTTAACAAATATGTGCTTTGCTCTCAAGACAAGCATAGACTATTTCTGAAGGACACTCAAGAAAATGCTCCTGTCTCTGGAGAAAGATAAATAACTAATAGAATGAAAGGGTGCGTGTTACAGTATGCTTTCCTGTAACTTTTGAATAGTTTGGATGTAAATAATATTAAAAATACAATAAAATAAATAATGTTAACTTGATCAGTTACTTTAAAATATTGGAATGTAGTCATCAATTAGGCAAAGTTCTAACTCTGGGGTTCCTCAAAATATTTAGATCTTTAAGATAAACAAAAACAAGGACATCAATGGCATTCTGATATAACTTGGCACAGTGGAGTTATGGAAAATACTAGAGACACACACTGCTGTGTTGCTCTACATCATGCTTGATGAACACGTCTCAGGAAATAACCAGCTCTGGGGGAGCTCATCATCTTGAATGACTTTACCTTTCTTTTCTCTACATAAATCCTGCTCAGTTTCACTTTAATAATTACATAGTGTGAGAACAGCCTATGTTGAGCTCTTCCCATCTTACCACGTTCACTGTTATATCACCAATATGAACACTCCATAATTATTGATTAGTGACAGCTTCATGGTCTACCTCCTGCATCTCTGATAAACTTCAGTGTGCTACAGGTCAGGAATAGTAAACAGGCCTCTCGAAAGCCTCCCAGTACCTATCGGAATGTTCCTCCAAAAGTCAAAGCTCACTCAAAACTTATTAGGAAAAAAAAAAAACAAGTAAAATACTACCCTTTCACATCTTTTTAGACATGTTTGGTGGTAGATTGAAAAAATCTATGGTTATAATTCAGAAATATAAACTGGGCACGGTGGCGCTAGATTGAAAAAATCTATGGTTATAATTCAGAAATATAAACTGGGCATGGTGGCGCATGCCTGTACCCAGTGACTCAGGAGGCTGAGGCAGGAGGATCACAAGTTCAAAGTCAGGCTCAACAACTTAGCAAGACCCTGTCTCCAAATAAAAAGATGAAAAAGGCTGGAGATATTGCTCAGTGGTAGAGCATCCCTGGGTTCAATCCCCAGTACTACACATGGACACACACACAAAATCAGAAATATAAAAAAAACATTATTTGTACCAGGCAATCAAAAAAAATATATTAATGAGAAAACACTTGTGGTGAGTTGTTCACCAGTTAATGTCCTCCTGTCACACTGGTACAACTGAGCAGAAATATTATTCTGAAAACCAGAAGGAGAATGTATTAGGGACAAAAAGCTCTTTCAGCTGTCACTGGCTACAAAGTCCAAATAGCAGCTCAAACCATCAAGGTATTTTTTGTTAAGGTTTTATAGAAAAATATCAGGTTATGTCTACATGAGAAATATTTTTGGAAAAGCAAAATAATCCAATAAGTAATATATCCCTAGCACATATACCAAAATCTCACACAAACCTAATTAAGGAAAGGAATACATGCTTTATTGCTTATATAGTGAGGTTAATAGATTTCTTCAGATTATTTGCCCATTTAAAGGTATTTGAGGAGTTATATTCCAAATATTAAGGGATTATGTATATGCTATATACATGCTATATATCTCAGCCAGCTAGCAACAAATGTACAGCAAAATACTCATGTCAACCCTTAACAAGTCACATGGGATTCTTATACCAGAGGCCCTTACCAAGAGAGCTATTCTTCAAAGCCTAATCCAAAGAAAGGAATTTCCCTAGGTGTAGGACTGACTGAATCCAGCATGGTCTCCATCTGTGACTGCCAGGAGCCCATCTCCCAGCCATGCTCCTGGTACTCTGCATAGCCCACTCGTGTGCCCAGCCTCAGCCTTCTCTTCCAGACACCTTCCACCAGGCCCTTTGGGGACTTGCCATCCCTCACCAGCCACCTCTGTCAGGTCCTCGGTCTTGGGCTTGCACATTCTCTTCTGCTTGCTCTACCTAAAATCCAGCACTTCCTTTTGCTTTTGGAGTGGTTTCTGTCTCCTGTCCCACATTCCTTCCCTGCTGTTGTGGCTTCCCAGCTGGCATCCTTTGCCTCTTCCTAAGTCCCCTAGCACTGACTCTCTGGAAGCACTGTTCATCCACTGGCCTGCTCTGCTCTCCTTCCAACATCTCGAGGACAGCAGCTCCTGGCTCACACGACTTCTCCACAATCACCAGTAATCCTTTGTGAGTACTGGTTATTTCAAAATTGAGGGCCATATTCTCCTGAAACTCCTTCCCTTTTAGTTGTCAGTCTCTTTCTTCCAGTGATTTCAACTTCCAGATTCCCTCAGCCACTTGCTCACTAAGTCAAGAATCCACCAGTGCCAGGGTTCTGTTGCTCCAGCTCAGTCGCTAGAGTAACTACCCTTCCTTCCACTTTCACAGGGACCATTAGACTTTTTACCTATTTATCACGTGTACCCTGCTATGGTTTGGAAAGGAGGTGTCCCCCGATCTCATGTGTCAGACAATGCAAAGAAGCTTAGAGGTGAAGGGACTGGGGTAGGAGAGATTTGGCCCAATCAGTGCATTCATCTCCCGACAGGGATTAACTGGGCGGTAACTGAAGGCAGGTGGTGGGGAAGGAGGATGCAGGTCACTGAGGGTGTGCCTTTGGGGTTTATATTTTTGTCTCTGGTGAGCAAAAGCTGCCTCTGCTCCCCGATTCTCATGTCCTGAGCTGCTATCCTCTGTCACACACTCTGCCATGATGCCCTGCCTCACCTCGGGCCACGAGCAATGGAAATCAGCTGTCTATGCACTGAGACCTCTGAAATGGGAGCCTCTAAATAAACGTTTCCTCCTCTAACTATTCTTCTCAGGTCTTTTGATTACAGCAGTGCAGTAGCTGAATAAATCACTCTCCTCTTTATTCATATTAAATCCCATGGCTAATTCAACTATATAGATTTTTGCACTCTTATCACCTCTTTTCCCAGTTCAAAATATTCTTATGGCAAAATACAAATTTTTAATCTAATTCAAAATACTCTACCTCTATGTTTACCTATGCAACTTAGCATTTCTAAAGAGAAATGAAAATAATTCTGATTTGTCTCACTTTCAGGTTATCATTACTGTTTAATCAGCTTTTTCACTGCATTGACAAGAAAATCTGACCAGAACAATTAGAGGAGGAAAAGTTTATTTGAGGGCTCACGGTCTCAGCAGTCTCAATCCATAGAAGGCAGCTCTGTTCCTCTGGGCTCAAGGTGAGGCAGAGCATCAAGGTGGAAGACTGTGACAGAGGAAAGAAGGTCAGGATAGGAAAGCTGAAAGCCAGAAGCAAAGAGAGAATCCACCTGCCAGGGAAAAAATACGCACCCCAAAGGCTTGCCCCCAGGGACCCACCTTCTGCAGCCACACCCTACCAGCCTACAGTTACCACTCAATTAATCCCTATGAGGGAATGAATGCACTGATTGGGTCCTAACCCAATCACTTCACCTCCAAACTTTCTTGCATGGTCTCACACATGAGCTTTGGGGACAAACTCTCTTATTTATCTTCCATCTCAGCTAATCACCTTGCTTTATATTTCAGTGATGAATAGAAAAAATCCAGACAAATTTCATCATTCCCCTTCTCAATCCACATACCATTAAGTGATAAGCCTTTCATATTTTTAATTATTTTGTGAATATTATTTGTATGGACTTTAATTGAGTTAGGATTTTAGGAAATTTGAAAATGACAGGTGTGCCAAGGTACATATGATTATACAAACTACAATTTGTATGTGTTTTTATTACTCTAGGTACATGCATTTCTATTACTCTGGTAGCAAAACATACAATCCATGATACTTGCTTGTATTTTGCTACAACTACTGATAGGAGACTGGGTAGAAATCAAAGTAAGGTAAGTTTCTTGCTCAAAGAAAATACTTCATATCTTCCTGTCATGTTGACCTTACGTTATGATAACCTCAGCGTAAATATACAATATGGGCAAGAACTCCAAGTACTGTTGATATGACAAAGCGCCAGAAGTAATACGTGTGTTAGTGTGACCGGTAATATTTCTCCTTCACCTTCAGAACTGAAACCTGATCAGAACCAGCTCAGGCTATTGTCGAATTCCAGATGTTCACAGAGCGAGCTGGCTATCGCCCTCAGAATCACTCGTCGTGGGAGAAAGAAGTCAGAGATTGGCCATTTTAGACGATTGCTGTCACCAGGGTTAGTTTCTTATATAAGAAGCTGGGTGTTTTTGAATGGTTGAAAGTTTGTCACTGTTTATATGGTATTAATATTCGACGTAATGTCATTCATCCAAGTTCTGACATTTGGGGCAGCTTATACCACTGTGTTGGATTATATTTCATTTTTGAATTGGCAGTAGAAAATACGTTATTTTTATCAGTTTTACAAGATAAAATTTTAAGAGCCAAAAATTCATACTCCATCTGTTAAGAACTACCCACTGTCCCTGGAGGATGGCCAACAATAAACTTACTATGATCTGGTCAAAGAGCACGTCAAATAAATTTATTTATCAGGTGAAATGTGTGTATTCATGTGAGTGTGTGTGTGTGTGCATATGTAGATGTGTGTTTCTAAAAGGATACTGTATTTTGTTTGGTTTTCATTTTGTGGTTTACTTCAAGTATACAAAAAAAGCTTCAATGAATATATCACGGCTCCAAAGTGTGGAATTTATCCTATTCATATGTTTCAACTCTTGCTTTTAATCTAAAATGTGAAATATAAATATATTATAAGACTTACACTTATAACATAAAGGAAAAAATGAAAAACTACAGGATACAAGAAGACATGTATTTGGAAAAGAAAAAAAATGAATTTTCATTGAATGTTAAATTAGGAAATTAAATGAGGAAGTGATGAATTTTGATCCAGAGGAGGATTTAATGATCCTCCAAAATAATGATCCAGAGGAGGATTTCTAAAGAAGTGGAGGCTGAATGCCAAAAGAAATCAGGGACAGCGGATGTGAAAATCCAGAATTTATAAATGATAGGGCTCAAAGTTTAGTGAAAATTAGGGCTGGGGCTGGGGCTGGGGCTGGGGCTCGTTGGTAGAGCATTTGCCTAGCATGTGTGAGGCACTGGGTTTGGTCCTCAGCCCTACATAAAAACAGAAAAATAAAATAAGGGTATTATGTTCATCTACAACTAAAAAAAACTTTTTAAAAAAGTTTAATAAACATTAAAGAACAACTGAATAAGATAAATGCATTCATATTCAGGAATAATGAATCTGATTTTATAGTAAATTTTACCACTGTAAGTTCTTAAGCAAGTATCTAAAGGATAAAGTGGTTGTTTGTGAAAAACGTATTTCAGAGGTGGGGTGCAATATGAATTCCTGAGTGAGAGGGCCATGGAGGAGTTATGCTTAAGTTTGTGTATAATCTACGATATACATACTAACATATATAACCTAATGTGTAACCTATTACCCTAGAACCTGAATTTTCTCTATGAGGAAACTTTGAAAAAATACCCTGAAAGCAGTTTACTTTGGTGAGCCTCTGGGGACAAGGTTCTGAAAAACTAAGGCAACAAATTATACCTGCTACAAAGAGGATCCCGTGAAAATGGCAGAGAAGCCGCCTCTGGAATCTGTCCTGCTACCTAGACAGCAATTTCATAGGCAGAATATGTCTGAGAGAACTGTTTTGGAACTCCAAATTCTATGGAAGGCTAGAAACTTCCAGGGAAAGGTGAAGAGGGTACGTTGGGGTTAATTTCATCAACTTCACCTTGAAACAAGCAGTTACTCATTCACCACTCCTTGACATACAGCAGGTGTCCATGCATGGGTGCCTGCAGTACTTTGAAAATAGCTGAAGAGACCCAGTGTAGGCAAACAAAGACATTGTTTTGAAAATGTTAGGGGTCTATGCTATGATTTCTGACTATTGTTCCAATTGCTAAGTTGCAGGCGAACAGGCAGGTGACCCCTTATTTCAACTCTTTTCGCTGCTGCAAGCCCCAAGCTCTCAACTAAAGTGACTTTCATGGGATTTAAGGGGCTAGTGCGCCTCCTTCTTCATTTTTCTTTTCCCGTTTTTTGGAGCCAGGCAATGAAATTTAATATATTCAAAAGCAATGGAACATAAGAGAAAATCACAAACTTATCACACATGCTCAGGGAAAGCTCAGAAAAGATCCAAGAAGACCCTAAGTTTACACCTCAGGCTATTTATCAACACCAAGAAAGCTTCCAATAAAATATAACCAAAAAAATAGCAAATCCTGGGAAATGAAGAGAATCTGAATTCCAGACTTATCATATTATTAGAGCCAAATGTCCAGTTTTCAACAAAATTTAAAAACACACAAAAATATCAGGAAAGTATTTCCATTCAAAGAAAATTAATAAATAACTCAGCAGAAACAATTCCTGAAAAATACTTGGTGGCAGATCTACTAGACAAAGAATTTAAAATCAACTTCCTTAAAGATGCTAAAAAAAGCAAAAGGAAGATATGGATAAAAGCAAGAAAATGACATGTGAACAAAATGGAAATGTCACTAAAGAGAAAGAAAATCTAAAAAGAAATTGAAGAGTAGTTCTGCAACAGAAAAATACTATAATTGAAATTAAAAATACACTAAGGAGCCAAGCACAGTCACCACACCTGTGATCCCAGTTGTTTAGGAGGCTGAAGAAGGGGGATCACAAATTTCAGACCATCTTCAACAACCTAGTAAGACCCTGTCTCAAAATAAGAAATAAAAAGGGCCAGGGATGTGGCTCAGTTGTTGATTGACCCTGAGTTCAATCCGCAGTAACTAAAAAAATGAAAGGGAAAAAAATGTGCTAGAGGGATTCAAAGAAAGCTATATGCAGGCAGAAAAAAGAAGAGATTGAATGAACAGCACCAAAAGGCCTGCCAGGCACCATTAATCATACCAACATATGTGAAAAGAAGATTAACACCAATGTCCTTTTTGGATAAGATGCAAACATCCTCAACAAAATATTAGCAAACCAAATTCAGCACCATATTGGACATATTATACACCATGACCAAATGTGATTTATTCTCTTAATGCAATAATGGTTCAACATAACAAAAATGAACCCTACTGCATTAACAGAACAAAGGGGAAAATCATGGTCTTCTCCCATGATACAGAAAAATGACAAAATTCAATATCTTTTAGGATAAAATATTCAACAAAGTATAGATAGAAGGAAATTACTTTAACAAAAGAAAAACCCTACATGAAAAACCCAAGGATAGCATCATACTTGATGGCAAAATACTTAAAGCCTTTCCTATAACATGAGGAACAAACAAGAGTGCCCACTTTCACAATTATACTCAACGTCATCTGAAAGTTCCAGGCAGAGCAACTAGGCAAGAAAGAGAAATAAAAAGCATCCAAACTGAAAAGAAAAACAAAACATCTCTAAGTATGGATGCTATAATCTATAAAACCCTAATAAGTCCACAAAAATGTTAGAACAAGCAAATTAAACAATATAACAGGAGGCAAAGTCAACAGACAAAAATCAGTTGCATTCTGAGAAAAAACCTGTCAGATTCCTGATAAGAATGTATACATAATACAGAAGATTTACATTGCCAAATAAAGGCCTTATTGGGCTTTGTTTAGGCCTTGTTATAGGGATAACTTCTTAGTTCTTGCACATGCTGGTGAGAAATTATTGATTTCTATTATCTTCATGATCTTCATTGACATGTTCCAGATGCTACAACATTTATTGTGTATTGATCTCATTTCAGTGCTCATATCTTTTTTTTTTTAATGAATAACTTCTTTTTTTTTTTAATTTTATTTATTTTTTTTAGTTGTGGGTGGACAGAATATCTTTATTTTATTTTTATGTGGTGCTGAGGATCGAACCCAGTGCCTCACGCATGCTAGGCAAGCGCTCTACCACTGCGCCACAATCCCAGCCCCAGTGCTCATATCTTTTATCAGACTTTCATCATGGACCCTTGACCCGATTTATGAAAAGGGACTCCAAACTGCTTGCTCCACTGCACATCGCCCTCTCTCAGCTCGCCCTTTTCCTTACAGCAGTAGAAGTTCCCTAAAATTAGAGGAAAAATAAATGTGTAATCGGATTAATTCACAAAATGGAGGCTGGTTTGGGTCCAAAAAAAATGTTATAAGATATGAGCTGCTAAAACAACATATTCTGTCAGTCCAACCCCTACCTCTAATCGGACAAAACCTAATGTTACTCAGGACTGTTGGTTAATTTCTACGTGGCTCCAGAGGACATTTGATTTGCCTGTTTATCAAGAATAACTCCCTGCTTATCCCTACAGCTTTTTGACACATCAGGATGAAACAAATTTTTTGACTGTTCACATTATTCCCCAAGTAAACTACTATAATGGAGAGTCTAAACAACAGCAACTGGGACTCATACTGATAATGATAAATCAATGATTTAATTAGTCCCACAAAATCAGTGGAAAATGTTGTGAACTAGGTTAGCATGAGTGACTCCCTTTCCGCCTCAGTTTCCCACAGTTATGTTTTCAAGGCCCCTCCTTTTACTTGACTAGCTTGCACTTCTGGTATTACTCCCTGCATCAATGCCTGGTATTTTAAAAATGATGGGTCAACGAAACTTTGTGTTCTAGTACACATTTTGCCACAAATATATTCGTATGGAGGAGACCCTTGTTAGTGAGGCTAGGATTAACAGGATCCACTGTCCTAGGAACAACTTCCCTTATTGTCAGTAATCAAAATATCAAAAGCCTCAGCCAACAAGTAGACCTAGACTTAGGGCACCTAGAGTCTTCTATTTCTCACCTCAAACAACAGGTAGATTCTTTAGCAGAAGTAGCCCTCCAGAACTGCAGAGGCCTTGACTTACTTTTTATAAAGGAGGGAAGTTTATGTGTAACCATAGGAAGAACTTGTTGCTTCTATACAAATCAATCAGGAGTCATCAGGGACACATTAGCTTTGGTCTAAAAAATCTTTAAAAAGAGATAAATTGAGAACAGATAACTCCAATTAGTATCAGGGATTATTTTCCTGGTCACCATGGCTCACAACCCTTATATCTGCTATTTCAGGCCCCCTCATACTTTTGTTTTTGGAATTTCTAGTATGCTCCTGCATTATTAACTGTCTAGTTAACTATATAAAACAAAAAATTAGTACTGTTAAACTCATGGTACTTGGGTCCCACTATAAACCCCTCCTGATAGATGATGATGAGTCAAAGGTTTGACTCTGTTCACTAGAAAAGGGGGGAATGGAAAATCCAAACTCAAAATGGAGTCACTCCGGCTCAGGCCTGCACATATCAGCTAACCTGCTCTCTGTGCTTCTGTGATTAATGCTTTGCTATGCTTGCTTCTCACGGATGGGGGGGGGCAAAACCACAGGCTGCCAGAGCCCCTAGTCAGTTACCTAAAATTCCAGGAACTGAAAAGAGACATAGGAGGCACCGTCACAGTTGAACTATAAATAACTATAGACTGAATATCTGCCAAATCATGTTTTCCTGAGTCGTGTAGCTAGCCCACCTATAATAACCTCTGAAACTCTCACTTCGGGGTCACTCTCTGAAGGAAAGGAGAGCTGACCCCAATCGATTGGCCTGTGTGCCTATTTCCTCAATAAACTTCGCTGCTTCTGCAGAGTTGTCTGGGCTGCACTTCTTGGGTAGAGGTGCGGGTTGGATGCAACAATTAATTAAGGAAACAAAAGCTTTGTACTATTAAAAAAAAACTAAAAAATTGATGAAAGAATTTCCAATATAAATATATAAAAGGAAGCCCACAACTCATGTTCACAGTTTGGAAGACAGTAGTATAATGATCTTGATACTACACAGTTATCTACAGATTAAATGCAATCCCTATCAAAGTTTCAAAGACATTTTTTGGCAGAACTAAAAAACCCTCCATTTTAAAATCTATATAGAACCTCAAGGGAACCCTAGTAGTCAAAACAATTTTTAAAAAAGAACATACTGCAAAGACTTACACTTTCTGACCTCAAAACTTACTACAAAATTGAAGTAATCAAAACCGTTTAGTACTGGCAGAAAACAAACCTATCAACCAATGGAATAGGATAGGGAGACCCTGTATGAACAGTCAAGTGATTTTCAACCAAATGTTCCAAGACCCAGCGAGGAAAGGACAGTCTTTTTAACAACTGGTCTCTGGAAACTGAACATTCACCTGGAAAAAAATGACATTTGACCCTTACATATAACCACATACAAAAACTAACTCGAAATGGATCAAAGACCCTAATTAATACCTAGAAGTATAAAATCCCTAAGATAAAATGAGTCAGAAGCTTCACAACATTGAATTTGGAAATGATTTCTTGTATATAATGTCAAAGACACATGCAATAACAGAAAAAATAAACAAATTGGATTTCATGAAAGTTTAAAAATATACATGCACCAAAAGATACCATTGTCACAATAAGAAGATGACGCACAGAATATAAGAAAATATTTGCAAGGGATTAATATCAAGAATTTCTTGAATTTCAAACTATAAAATAATAACAACCTCTATGGAAAATACTATGGCAGACCTTCAGAAAATTAAAAATAAATTTGCCATGTGATCCAGCAATACCATTTCTGTGTGTGTACTTACACAATTGAAAGTCAGATTGGAAATACGCATTTGTATGCACTCTTGTCCATAGCAGCATTATTCCCCACAGCTCAAATGTGGAAGAAACACTAGTTTCTGTTGACAGATGATAGATAAGCAAAATGTGGTATTGCACACAGTAGATGACTGCTACCTTAAAAAGACACATGCCACAATTCTGACGCCCCCTGAGTATATAATGGCACATGAAATACTCCAACCACCAAGACATAAATTGTATGATTCCATTATGTGAGATGCTTAGAATTGCCAAAAACATAGTTTCAGAAAGTAAAATGGTAATTGCCAGGGCTTTTTCTGGGGTTCAAAAGAAATAGAACGGTATTGGTCAGTGGGAATATAGCTTGCTTTGCAAGATTAAAAGATTGGTTTTCTTTGCTTGTCCATTTATTATTGAGTCATTATAGTTACTTAAAATGACTTTATTGTCCTTTGTTAAACACGCATAACCCAAGAGATGTTTGCTACTTGGTATTTTCTTCTGATTCTAGGATGTGTTTGATGAGGGAAGATTTTAGTTTTAATAGAGTTTCCTTGATTAATCTTTTTCTTTATAGCTACTTTATGTGTTGATTAAGAAATTCTTCCCAGTTTTGAGGTGATGAAGAGATTCACTTTAAGGTGTTGATCACCATAATTTTCCTCCCTATTATACTATTTATCAGCTATGTTAGCCATGCTCTATCTTATGGTTGTGAAATAAAGGCATAAGAAAATATTTTAGATATAATATGAAAATATAGAGCTGGGGTTATGGCTCTGGTAGCATGCTCACCTAGCATGCGTGAGGCACTGGGTTCGATCCTCAGCACCACATAAAAATAGAATAAAGATGTTCTGTCCACCTACAACTAAAAAGAAATGTTAAAAAAAATATAAATAGGTGTAATAAATAGGTTTCTTTTCATGGTAGGACAAACTGTGAAACCATCTTCAGCTTAGATGTAAGTTTTTGCCTTAACTACAGGTGGTAAAAATTCCTTTGCCCATGTACTAGAGTTATTATAAATTTGCATGGACTCAAATTCTTAACTTGTAATACAAAATGAATTAATAAAAATACTTTCTTAATTCAAAACTTTATGTAACTCCCTTATTTAAACATTTATAAGACATTATATTTCATTCTTAAGGACACATGACTTGATACAGAGTAGAAGAATCAGTCAAATTTTGTAAATAAGCAAACTGGATTGAATTTCTCAGGAGCTACTGCTTTTATAAGAAAAGATATCATGATGAAGAGTACGTTAGGAACTTTTAAGGGCCTGCGATTGCATGTTCCCTCCAAGTAAACATGCAAGTTAGCCTACTGCACCTACATGGAAACAGGCAGAAGACAGGCGACTGCTGGGAAGGAGACAGAAAAGGTGGCTACAGATGGCGATGCCAGCAGTCAGTGTATGAACGTTTTTTTGCACCAATTCCTCGAGCCTGAATAACCATGAAATGACATGAAGAGGACAAGGTAACAGCCTCACACATGGCATGCAGTCCAGCATGGGATGAGCACCAGGCTCTGAGAGACCAAATCCCGCGCAATGCAATGTGAACATGCTTGCTTACTGCTTTGTTGCTAAGCAAAGGGAGAGGCTCTTTCTGTTTTCCTAAATTTCTTACTGTGCAAACATCCTTGAAATAGTTCAAAACAAAAACCATTCATGACTTTGCTCATAGGAAGTGTAGAAATAAGAGATACTATGAGGCACTTACTCCCAATACTATGAAATTTCAAAAACCGATGGAAGGCTGTACCCTGGCAAATCAAGGAGAAATTGAGAAATTGTCTTTCAAATTAATGGCATCTCCTAAAGATGTAATTTTGTCTCACGTTATTGGGGCACCTAGGAGTTTTGTTCCGAGTTACAACTTATCACCAGCTGATGAAGAAGGAAACACCTGGGAGGCCTCATGGGTAAGGAGCATGTGTTTCTCAGGGAAAATGTGGTCTCTAAGGTAGTCTAAGGAGCAGACAGCTCATATCAGATCATCACATTTTAATTTATGCAGGTATAATCTGAGCTTCATATAGGTGTACTGAACTTATTCTCTGGAATACATTGGTAAACTGTCAATGAATCTATAACATACCTCTACTTTTTCTTGTGCAGTGATTTTACTTTTTGGGTCTCTCCACATATTTCAGAATTCTAGCCTTTCTTCAGTATCACTTCAGCAAAGATTTTGAAATTTGTAACTTTATTCCAAAATATAGATTCAAATTAATGTTCCTGTTATATTCCAAGAACTGAATTTAATGTTTCATGTGCTTTAGCTCATCTAACAAAATTCATTTAAAAAATTTCCACAGCCCACTGAGCAGGACACCCACCATGCCCCCAGGTTCCCCATCTACCAATGTGAGGCTCACCCGGCTGCCTCCATCTTGGGACTTTGCAACCACTGCCATAGTCCCTTTCATATGATAGCCTCCACCTGGGAATAATGAACAGAGCCTGGAGGCAGCACCTGCCACAGTGCTGCATCTCCAAACAGGCCACCCAATGCCACTGGCCTGCCCTCACTGCCTCCTTTCTGAAAACGGTCACCTCCATCTTGGGACACCTTCACCACCATCTTGAGTTACCTCCACTACTGCCATCACCATCTTTAGTTGGGGCAACCTCCATCTTGGGACACCTACCATGGCCTGAAAGCTCAATACCAAGGTACCTATATTCTCCCCTCAATTTCCCCTGCCACCAACCTGGCGAGCACTTGTAGCTATGTGGTTGGAATGCAGCTCTCAACAGCTGGTCCTGATCTGCCTGATACAGAACAGCTCCCTGAACAGCTCTCTGAATAGCTCTCCATGAGAGGTGCACACATCCCAACGCTCAGCCCACAGGATCTCAGGGGAAAGAGGTACCTGAATGGGAAGTAGAAAGGGTGGGAGCCAGAGAGATACAGTTTAGAGACTAAATTAGAGACCAGGAATTGTGAGATCTACAGGCAATATAAGGGCTAAGACCAGGTGCCCACATCACATGAGTGGACCCCAAAGGAAATCCCTGGGGCGAAGTCTTCCAACAAGGACCAGAAAATGCTATACCTCACCTCCAGGAGTTCCACCTCCAATATCAACCCTCCCACCCTAATAACCTTCACCATCCTGAGGGTGGAGATACCAGCAAACTCCAGACAACCCCACCCATCAAGTGAGAAAGGAAGAAGGGAATATAATGAATTTCAACAGAAATAATGGTACAATTTCCCTTTGAGATTTTTTTTCTTTCTTTTTCCACTCACATCCCCAACTTTTGTGAAACCAAGTAATTTTTATGTATTAGACTACTGAGGACTGGGATGTCTGAATAGTATATCACAGTTTTGTTGTATATTCTTTTATCTTTTATTTTTACATTTTTTCTTCCTCATTAATTTTTTTGCACTCTATTTTCTTCCCACTTATCTATCTCTCCAGAGTCTTTTTCTCTCTTTTCTCCTGCTAACAGCCAACATTTTTTGATTCCTCTTTCATGCTTCCTATGATCTAATACCACTATATCTTCACCACCTACCTCTTAACATCTCATGCCACCCCCCCACATTCCCTTTTTGTCCACCATTAGAAACTGTAGACCCTTTTGCAAACCTACTGTTTACATTGTGGATAATAGTTGAACTCACCATTTCTGTTTTTTGCAACAAAACTATAAACATCTTAATAGGAGCTATTTGGTTTAAGGCTGCATATTGTTTGCATTGAGTACTGCTAATATTGATCTCCCCCTTAAAGGAGAGGTATTAGAAACCTGCAGGGACACTATAAGTCTATAGGGCAGAAACTGTACTACCCTGGTATTACACACACTGCTAGAGGGGAAGACATAATAACAACATGAAAAAACAAGGGAAGAAAGTGTCCCAAACAAAACAAGATATTACATAATATAATACATTGCCAGCACAGTAGAAGAAGTGTCAGAAAAGGAATTCAGAATGTACATAATTAAAATGATCTGCAAAGTAAAGGATGATATAAGAGAGCAATCATAGGCAACAAAAGATTACTTCGATAAAGAGATAGAGATTCTGAAATAAAACCAAACAGAAATCCTTGAAATGAAGGAAACAATAAACCAAATTAAAAACTCAATAAAATCATCACTAATAGATTAGATCACTTGGAAAACAGAACATCAGACAATGAAGACAAAATATATAATCTTGAAAATAAAGTTGACCACACAGTGAAGATGGTAAGAAACCGTGAACAAAAGTTCCAAGAATTATTGGTTAACACAAAAAGACCAAACTTAAGAATTATCAGGATAGAAGAAGGCACAGAGATACAAACCAAAGGAATGAACAATCTATTCAATGAAATAATATCAGAAAATTTCCCAAATATGAAGAATGAATTGGGAAAAAAATACAAAAGGATTACAAGACACCAAATGTACAAAACTACAGCAGATCCACACCAAAGCACATTATAATGAAAATATCCAACATATAGAATAAGGATAGAATTTTAAAGGATGGGAGAGAAAAAATCAAATGACATAAAGAAAACTAATTCAGATTTCAGCAGATTTCTCAACGCAGACCCTCACAGCTAGGAGGTCCTAGAACATATACTAATATCTGAAAGAAAATGGATGCCAATCAAGAATCTTATATCCAGCAAAACTGAGCTTTAGATTTAATGATGAAATAAAATCTTCCATGATAAACAAAAATTAAAAGAATTTATAACTAGAAAGCCTGCACTACAGAACATTCTCAATAAAATACTCCATGAGGAGAAAATGAAAAACAGCAATGAAAATCATCAAATGGAGGAACTACACTAAAGGAAAAGCCAATCAAAGGAGAAACCAAGTGAAGTTAAAAACCAAAAATAAACCAAAATAACCAGAATACAAATCATGTCTCAATAATAACCCTGAATGTTAATGGCCTAAACTCATCAATCAAAAGACATAGACTAGAAGATTGGATTTTTAAAAAAGACCTAACAATATACTACTTTCAAGAGACCATCTCATAAGAAAAGTCATCCACAGACTGAAGGTGAAAGGTTGGGAAAAAACATACCACTCAAATGGATGGCATAAACAAGCAGGGGGTTCCACCCTCATATCAGATAAAGTAGACTTCAAGCCAAAGTTAGAAAGGATAAAGAAGTAAATTTCATACTGCTCAAGGGGGCCATACATCAACAAGACATAACAATCATAAATATATATGTCACAAACAATGCAGCATCTATGTTTATCAAACAAACTGTTCTCAATTTCAAGAATTAAATAGACTGCAGCCCAATAACACTGGGTGACTTGAACACACCTCTTACCACTGGACAGATCTTCCAAATCAAAACTAAACAAAGAAACTGTAGAATTCAATGATACAATCAATAATTTAGACTTAACAGACATATATAGAATATCTTATCCATCAACAAGTGAATACACTTTTTTATCAGCAGCACATGGATCCTTCTCTAAAATAGATGATATGTTATGCCACAAAGCAAGTCTTAGCAAATTCTATGAGACCATAATGGAATGAAACTGGAAATTGATGATAAAATAAAAAAAATAGAAGCTACTCCAGCACCTGTTCATTCAATATGTTATTGAATAAACAATGGATAGCAGAAGACATCAGGGAGGAGTTAAAAAAATTCTTAGAGGTAAATGAGAACTCTGATATAACATATCAAAATCTCTGGTACACTATGAAGGCTGTGCTAATAGGAAAGTTTGTTGCATTGAGTTCATTTATTAAAAGAATAAAAAGTCAACAAATAAATGATCTAACATTACATCTGAATGCCCTAGAGAAAGAACAACAAATCAACACCAAAAATAGTAGAAGACAAGAAATTATTAAAATCTGAGTGGAAATCAATTAAATTGAAACAAAAGAAACAATTGAAAATATTGACAAAACAAAAACCTGGTTCTTTGAAAAAAATAAATAAAATTGATGAACCCTTAGCCACAGTAATGAAGAAAAGGAGATAGAAAACTCAAATTACTAAAATTCATGATGAAAAAGAAAAATCATGATGGACACTATTGAAAAACAGAAGATAATTAGAAACTATTTTGAAAATTTATATTCCAACAAAATAGAGCATCTTGAAGATATCTACAAATTTTGAGAGTATGTGGTCTACCCAAACTGAATCAGTACATACACAATTTAAACAGATCAATTTCAAGCAATAAGAAAAGACAGCATCAAAAGCCTATCAAGTAAGGAAAGCTCAGGACCAGACAGGTTCTCAGCCAAGTTCTACAAGACCTTCAAAGAACTAATAACAATACTCCTCAAATTATTCCATGAAATAAAAAAGGAGGGAACCCTTCCAAACTCATTCTATGAGGCTAGTATCACTGTGATACTAAAAGCAGACAAAGACACATCAAGGAAAGAAAACTTCTAACCAATATCCCTGATGGACATAGATGCAAATATCCTAAAAAAATTTCTGACACATTGCATACAAAAACATATTTAAAAGATAGTTCATCATGATCAAGTGGGGTTAATCTTAAGGATGCAAGGCTTGTTCAACATTCGGAAATCAATCAATGTAATTCATCACATCAATAGACTTACATATAAGAAACATATAATCATCTCAATAGATGCAGAAAAAGCATTTGACAAAATACAGCACCCCTTTAAGTTCAAAACACTAGAAAAACTACGGATAATAGGAACATATCTCAATATTGTAAAAGCTATCTGTGCTAAACCTAAGGCAAACATCTTTCTAAATGGAGAAAAATTGAAAGCATTCTCTCTAAAAACTGAAACAAGACAGAGATGCCCTCTTTCACTACTTCTATTTAACATAGTCCTTGAAACTTTAGCCAGAGCAAGATGAAGAAATTAAAGGGATATGAATAGGAAAACAAGAACTCAAACTATCACTATTGGCCAGCAACATGATTCTTCTATACTTAGAGGACCCAAAAAATTCTGCCAGAAAACTTCTAGAACTAATAAATGAATTCATCAAAGTAGCAGGACTTAAAATCAATACCCATAAATCAAATGCATTTCTGTACATCAGTTATGAATCCTCTGAAAGAGAAATTAGGAAAAACTACTCCATTCAAAATAGCCTCAAAAAATATAAAATACTTGGGAATCAATGTAACAAAAGTGGCGAAAGTCCTCTACAATGAAAACTACAGAACACTAAAGAAAGAAATGGAAGAAGACCTTAGAAGATGGAAAGATCTGCTTTTTTCCTGGACAGGAAGAATTAATATTGTCAAAATGACCATACTACCAAAGGTATTATACAGATTTAATGCAATTCCAATTAAAATTTTAATGACATTTTTCATAGAAATAGAAAAAGCAATCATGAAAATTCATTTGGAAAAATAAGAGGTCCAGAATAGCCAAGGCAATTCTTAGCAAGAAGAGTGAAGCAGGAGGCATCACAATACCAGACCTTAAACTATTTTACAAAGCTGTAGTAACATAAACAGCATGGTGTTGTTACCAAAATAGTCATGTAGACCAATGGCACAGAATAGATGACACATAGACAAACCCACTTAAATACAGTTATCTCATACAAGACAAAGGCGTCAGAGCATACACTGGAGAAAAGAGAGCCTCTTCAACAAGTGGTGATGGGAAAACTGGAAATCCATATGTGGCAAAATGAAACTAAACCTCTATCTCTAACCTTGCACAGAACTCAACTCAAAGTGGATCAAGGACCTAGGAATTAGAACAGAGACCCTGTGCTTAATAGAGGAAAAAGTAGGCCCAAACTTTTATCACATCAAATTAGGCCCCGACTTCCTTAACAAGACTTCTACAGCAATAAAATCAAGAATCAATAAATAGGATGGTTTCAAACTAAAAAGCTTCTTGTCTGTAAAGGATACAATCAATAACACAAAGAGAGAGGTAACAGAAAGGGAGAAAATGTCTACCACATACACATCAGATAGAACACTAATCTCCAGGACATATAAAGAACACAAAAAACTTAACACCAAAATAAACAAACAACCCAATCCATAAATGGGCTAAGGAGCTGAACAGACACTTCTCAGAAGATATACAGCCAAGCAACAAGTATATGAAA
This sequence comes from Geosciurus inauris, assembly GCA_004024805.1. NCBI lineage: Eukaryota > Metazoa > Chordata > Mammalia > Rodentia > Sciuridae > Geosciurus > Geosciurus inauris. Next base: position 99,148 of record PVHX01001000.1, on the reverse strand, counting down.
AAATGTTCAACATCTCTAGTAATTAGAGAAATGCAAATGAAAACTACTCTAAGATTCCATCTCACTCCAGACAGAATGGCAATTTTCAAGAATACAAGCCTTGCCAAGAATAAGTGTTAGCAAGGTTGTGGGGGGAAAGGCACGCTCATTCCTTGCTGGTGGGATTGTGAATTGGTACAACCACTCTGGAAAGCAGTATGGACATTCCTTAGAAAACTTGGAATGGAACCACCATTCTACCCAGCTATCCCACTCCTCGGTCTATACCCAAAGGACTTAAAATCAGCACACTACAGTGACACAGCCACATCAGTGTTTATGGCAGCTTGATTCACAATAGCTAAACTGTGGAACCAACCTAGATGCCCTTCAATAGATGAATGGATAAAGAAACTGTGCTATGTATACACAATGGAATATTATTCAGCCTTAAAGAATAAAATTATGGCATTTGCAGGTAAATGGATGGAGTTGGAGAATATCATGCTAAACGAAGTAAGCCCATCCCAAAAAACTGGAGGCCAAATGTTTTCCCTGATAAGTGGATGCTGATCCATAATGTGGAGGGGGCAGAGGAAGAATGGAGGAACATTGGATTGGGCAGAGGGGAGTAAGGGGAGAGATGGGGGTGTGGGGATGGGAAGTTTGGTGGAATAAGATGGACATTATTACCCTCTGTATGTACATGATGGTACGAATGGTGTGACTGCATTGTGTACAACCAGAGAAATGAGAATTTGTGCTTCACTTGTGTAAAACTGATTTTTAAAATAATAAATAAATAAATAAATGGAATTCGACTGTATTTTATGTCTAGGAAGCCACAACCCACGGGAATGAACACTCTCTAGGACACATCAGTAAATCTGAATCCCAGAGCCTTAATTGCCTGGCCCACGCTGTGACTTGGCCTGTAGATTGTGATCAGCTGCGCAGGAGTGGCCGTAAACAGCCCAGGAAGCAGCCAGCCTTTGAGTGACAGGAGGAAGCTGCAGGTGACTTAAGAGAGAAGCAGCTGATAGGCTGAGGTAGGCTAGCTCAGTGGAGCACGCCCACTCTCTGGAGCCACTGCACAGAGCTTCCAACCGTAGGTGCCTGGCTTCAGTTCATCTCCCAGAGATTTTCTCATCACTGGCAAACCACTCTTCTGGGGTTGCTACATTTGTCCATTTCTTATCTTCAGTCCCTTCTAAAATAAAATGATTTTTAATTTTTAAGAGAAAAGTTACTGTTGTCTACTCATCAGTTTTTAAAAAAGATTTTCAACTCTTGTATGCCACATAGATCTTCTCCACGAAGTTCACACTGTGTGCAGATGAGCCCTCTGATGCTTTGAGTCTTTAACTTGCGTCCTTCTACAGAGGCTGTAGGAAGGCCTCATGTGCAGAGGTTTGTGCCCACACCTGCCTGCTCCATCTCCTTAGGATGTACTCTGAACTTTTTGAGAGCAGATGTGTGTTTTATACTTTCTTTATAGCCTCCAGGGGCCTCCTACAGTTTGTATAACTGCACATATTTATGAAATTCTTGTTGCATTGATATTTATAAGCAAACTGTTTTTAAAATCTGAGCCTTGTGACAAACTAACAAGACACGAAATGCTATCACTGAAGTTCACTGCTGACAAGAAACAGCTGAAGAAATAAGAAATAGGACAGAAAACAGCTTTGTTCCTCTCTCTAGAATCTTCATATGTTCCACACAGCCACATTCATCCTCAAGGAGTTTGGAACCAGTGTTCCATACGATCACGTGTCCTGCAAGAATCTCGACTGGGAATGGACGGCTCAAACTTTTGCTAGGGAACAGAAATGGTGTATTTGAAAAAGTAGAAGATGGTGTGTGCTTTGGGTCAAGTAATTTTACCTGCAATTCCTCACTAACTTTAAAGACATGGTAGGTTCAACTCAAGTTTCTAGTCTTACATTAACATATAGCAGGGGAAATGACAAGTAAGAGTGGTGGCATAAGCTGACAACTTCCTTGACGCTCTGATGTCTTGAGTTGCTCCAAGTCATTGCACAGTGATCACAAAGCGCTCATAGAATTAATTCCCGTAAGGCTTTGCTGCACTGTGCCTGGGAATGATTGCATAATGCAGCTGATTTTCAGGCACCCCCAAACCCCCAGCCAGCGTTCTCCCTGCCTGTGCTTTGACTTGTGAGTTTTTATACAAATGTGCCACATTTCTCAAATAAAAAATTGTTAAAAATTATTTCAGTTAATTCAGTTAATCGCAGAACTAAGGGCAAGCATAATTGAAAATGAGATGAATTAAAGAAGACTCTAAGTTATGAAAAACCAAATGACGAGCGAGGTTTAGAACTTCTCTGCCTCAGTTCTCCGGGCCTTCAGTCTGCACTGGCCATGAACTGGGCCGACACCCTGCATTTGCAGGGAGCCTGACATTGCAGTAAAGAATTGGCTCAGATCTGAGAGTTGCGTTTTTTGGTAATCTTGCATTTAAAGGTAAACAGGTTTTAAAATGCTAGCGATTCTGAACTGTTCATAGGTTTCATTATGTACTTCATATAGACTATAATTAGCAGACAGCCTTAAATTAATAGAAAAAAAATCCTACCCAACTGCCTACTTTTACATCGTAAACCATTTAGCAGTTACACTGGAGTCCATTTAAAGGTGACTTTCAATGATTCATGGCTGGCTTCCAAAATAAATAAATTAAAATTTGACTGTTAGAGAGTGTTAAGAGTTAAAAACAATTTTAATGAAAAGTGGTGGTAAATCCAGCACGACTGAGGTTTTGTTTCTTGACTTCTTTAGTGAGTTTAACTGTGACAGTACCTTGGTAACCAGCTGAATACGAGAAACTGACAGTTCTGGAAATCATCGAATTCCCATTTCTCCAGCCCTTTACATCTCTATGGCTTTAAAAATCATAATATATTAGAAATACCACTGGGAACACCCAATAGCAACAGAAAACCAGTAGTTTCTCAATCACACTCTTTTGTCCTCTTTGGACCAGTCTGGTTTTGTTTTGCTTTGCCTTTTCTCTTTTGGCAGACGTTCCTGACAGCGAAATGATGCACGGTTTAGTTATCTTGATTTACAAGAAATTGTTGAAAGACTTAGAGAAGTGATGGCGTCCGATGAGCCCATCCTAGCGGAAGGCCATGGAGCTGCCACTAGGTGCAGTCGAGTCTTCCTCACCCCACCAGGAGAAAGGTGGTGTCCCAAAAGGCCCCTTAACCACCCGTGCCAGCTGCATGGTCACAAGTTACCCTAATTCAGCCTTGCAATGATTCTTGCTCTCCACAAGTAGCGTTTCAAATGGGGCTGCTGGCCCGCATGCTGTAACACACAGAGCCAAGTCCTAGCCCGAGCCAGAGTTCTGGGCATAAAGAAACACGTCTCTAAGAAAATATGAACCAGGAATGTTCATGGGCGAACAACTCGTTGCAGAATGTGACCATTTCTAAATTTGCTTCTTTATAATTGCCAGCTAATTTTACTCTCAAAAACTGAAATTGGCCAGTTTTCACCATAATTTTAATTGAATTTATATCTCTTAAAGATGCTTATTGGCCAGAAATCATGGCTTCTGAAATTTTGTATAATTAAAGAATTTCAAATTTTTAAGTATTACTATCTAGGAGTACAAGGATGTGACCTTTAACAGGTAGAAACAATTTGTGTTGTAAATTAAAACCACTCTAGATTCAGGCATTTTTATATTACTGCTGAAGATTCAATATTGTCCTATGTCTACTTTTTTTAGTGGGTCACAGAAAATCATGGTGGTTTAACTGAATGACAGTTTTGAAGTAAGATCTTCATCAAACATTGCTTATTTTGCATTTGGGATTAGGAATGGGAAATCTTTGTTCACAAACCGATGAATGACCTCATTTAAACTCTTACCAAGTGTTTTTGGCTCTGAATTTCTTCATTAGATCCAGATGTTACATTATTAACTGCCTGTGGCCATTTACACTTATAATCCATGAATTGACAATTTTTTTTGCTAATAATATAGCAAGCTAAGCTTTTTCTTTGTCACCTTTAATTAAAATGGTGAGAGAGATGGAGAATGATGGCAATTCTCAGGCTCTGTACTAGTTTGTTTCCAAACTTCCTTCTTCGATGACATTCTCTGTTAGGAAGGTAATTGCCAATGTGCTTTACTTTCCAAACACGGTGGTTGATTATTTGCATCATAATCGCTGGAAAAGGGGATTTTGAATGTTCTCATCACAAAGAAATGATGGATATTGAAGATGATATATAACTTAAATAGCTTGAGTTAATCTTTACATAATATGTACATGTGCCAAAACATGGCACTGTATCCTATAACATGTACACATATCTGTCAATTCAAAAATAAACAAAAATATGAAAAAAGGCTTGAGTAATAGTCATGTGATTTTTAATAAGGAATGAATGACATATTTACCAATGTATGTAACTGATCAATATGAGAGCAAATGCCTAAGAATTTATTAGTCACATGACCTTATACTAGAGAAGTTTACTCCTAAGTTCACTATAATCGTATATATTTCCATGTACATGTCCCTAAGAGGAACCTGTGGGATTGGTCCTGATAGAAGACCATAGTTAATGTACGTCCTATGTCAATGTAGCTACTTAGATGATACTAGATGGAAAACGTACTCATTTATCAAAATCAGTAGTCTTATATTTTAATATATGCTTTTTAAAAATGATAGCCACCTGTGGTCTCCACCATAATCTTTCCAAGTCAAAACCTACAATTTTCCTGAGACCTGCTGTCTCCATGGAGACTTTAATTGGCTAAGATATTTTCCAATCTCCTCTTAGTCTTGGTAGTATTTATTTTTCTCCATTTTTGTTCCATTTTAATGACTAACATTCTTTATTTTCTGGCTGTTTTTTTTTTTTTTTTTTTTTTTTGGAGTTTGGCGCCAACTGTTCCCTGCCCATTTTTCCATCCTAGCCAGAATGGCACCAGTCATTAAGAACATGCCACAAAATCTCGACCATAACTGAAGGTGATTAATTCTGATGCTTATTGCCACTTGGTAACACCTTTCTTTATAAATTCCATAACGTTGACCTCAATAATTCATTAATGATGCAGTGAGAAATACTATTTCATAACAAAGATATTTGCTATTCGTATCTGGTTAGATGTATACCACACTACTTATATATATATTATAACAGAAAGTCTGAATGACTGACAAAATCAAAATTGATAGATCTAATTAGGCAGCAGTAATATATTACATGAAAATTGATTTTGTTAATAAGCTAATATACCCTGTTTACCTCTTCATCAAGTACTGAGTCAGCCAAAGTATAAAATTTGGCATTCTTTTCAATTTGCGATGATGTTTCTCAAAAAAAAAAAAAAAAAAAAAAAAAAAAAAAT
>PVHX01001000.1:0-93665 GCA_004024805.1 Geosciurus inauris | reverse complement strand
CTGCGCCAGCAGTGATAGTGGCCCTGGTTCAATGCAGAGGCAGGGAGAATGCAGAGATTTCTTATGTAAAATCCTGAGATCAGAAAAGCAGCCTGCCCTTAGCTGATCCAGGGGCGCAGGGTACCCTGGTCATGAAGAGTGCCCCGTACTTCCCAGCTGACCGGGAGAGCAGGGGCAGAGCCATCTTCCCGCGGCTGCACTGCAGCTGCTGAGATCTGAGCAAACACAGCCCCGTGCTCCTGGCAAGTGCCCGCCGCGGGGCCTAGGCTGTGCCTAGCAGAACGACGTGGGCCAGGCGAAGAATAGGACAGCGAGGGCAATTCAGGTGAGAAAAGCAAAGGGGAGACCAGCTCGCTTCTCCCTGGGAGTCTGGGTTAGGGTTTTAGATTAATACAGTTTGGTTTGGTTTTGTATTATTTTTCATGTGACCAGCTGAAGTGGGTGGGGAATTTGAACAGGAGGGTCTAAATACACTCAGGGACTAAGCCCAGGAAGCCCAGAAAGGCTGTGTTCATACGCAACAGCAGGTGAAGGACTGGCTCCCCTGCCCCACAAGGAGAATCCTTGGGAGGTGCCTAAGATTCAGACTTGCAGCTGACAACAGCAACTGCCAGACCCTAGAAGTATGTGGGTCTAATCTCTTCAGAGCAGATGTCACCCAATAAAACCTCTGAAGCCTGATTAAATCTAAGTCCTACCTGTGGGAACTCAAGAACTCTGCAAGGGCCCCACCCTGGGAATGCATTATTCTGGTCTATGTGGACAAAACTCTAGCTGATAGTACTTCCCATCCCATCCTACCTCACACAGGTGGGAAGGAAAGCTGAGGATCGTTGAACTCCAACTGGCAGCTTGGTGAGCAACACAAAAAGAGAAAAGGTTTAACAACCCTCAGCCCTTGCTCTCACCCTCAGTACATAGCTTAAGAAGAAATGGAGCGGCTGGGGTGTGGTTCAGTGGTGCAGCACTCGCCTAGCACACGTGAGGCACTGGGTTCGATCCTCATCACCACATTAAAAAAAAATAAAAATAAAAAGTATTGTGTCCACCTGCAATTAAAAAATATATGTTAAAAAAAGAAGAAGGAATGGAAAGAAAGTTGGGCATAGACAGTGGTCATCTACCTTGACCACCCCAGTGGAAATGATTCCTCAATTTTTTATGAAGAATCTTTTCTTTTTCTTCTCTTTTTTTCTTTCGTTTTGTTTTTGTGTGTGCTTTTACTATGCTTGTTTGTTCATGCACATATATACATATACATAGTGGTTTCATTTTTCTCATTTCTAGCAATTTTTAAAATGTAGTTATTTTTCTTCACCTTGTCTTTTGAGGGTGAGAGTTTTTGATTAATACATTTTGGTTTGGTTTTGTATTATTTTTCATTTGCCTGTTTCTCTTGTTTCTATTTCTCTCTTTTCTTCTAACAGCCAAATTCTATTGTTCTTTCTTGCTCCCTTTACTTTGTTACTTCTATTGTTTCTCCTCTTTCTTATAACCATCACATGTACATCTTTTCTACATTCTCTCTGTTCCCTTTTTGAAATTGTAAACTCTTTTCTACCTTCCTATCACATTATTTTCTCTTAATTAACTGTATTCTTATGATATTTTAGCACTGATTGGTTTATATAACTCCTGCCCCACCATTAATGATATTGCAATTATTATTGCTATGGATGTCATAGTTAACATCTGTCATTTGCCAGCTGTAGTTCATACTTACTGTTTTTGCTGGTGGCAATTGCTAATCATACTATTTCTGTTATTTGTGGCAATTAATATTTTAGATGTCATAGTAGGTACCAGTATTTAGTTTAATGCTACATATTGTCTATTGTTGCTATTGTGTCCCCCTACTCTATGAGGTGCTGGTAACCTACAGGGACACCACAAGTATACAGGGTAGAAAATCTGATGCAGAACTAAACTCAACCAAAAGACAGTGTACCTTGCTTCACACAAAAATTAATGACACTCGGGCTAGGGTCATGGCTCAGTGGCAGAGCACTTGTTTTGCACATATGAGGCACTGGGTTCAATCCTCTGCACCACATAAAAAACAATAAATAAACAAAAAAGATATTAAAAATAAATTAATGACACTCAATCTTCAGCTATACTTTAATATAAGGAATAGAAGAGAGAAAAACCCAATGGACAACCAAGTCCTAAGTAGAAATGGCTAGGGTTAAGCCCCCAGGTCTTGCCTGTGGACGTCCATTGCTCTAGCAAAAACAGAGAGAAATAACAAAGGCTACAGACACCACACCTACGAGGGAATCTCAATCAATATCACTCTAGTGTACTTTAACAACTGAAATCTGCATTCTAAAAGAGTCCATATATAAGAGTGGAAGATAAATCTCTTCTGACAGGTGTATAAAACTAAACACATGAATGCAAGAAATATAAAAATGCAAGGTAATACAACACTTCCTAAAGGTAATAATTTAACAGCAAATGACCTCCCAAATGTTGAAGTGATGAAATATCATATAAGGAATTCAAAAGTATCATATAAAAATGATCAATGAATTCCAAAAGAACACAGAAAACCAACTAAATGAATTAAGGAAGTTAGTAAAGAATATGAGTGAAAAATTCAGTAAGGAGATAGAAATATTGAAAAAGAACCAAATAAGTCTTGCAAATGAAAGACACAATAAATCAAATTAAATGTGCAGTTGAAAGTCTCTCTATAGAATAGAACATGCCCAAAACAGAATCTCAGAGCTGGAAGACAAAGTGGTCATCTTTGAATATGCATACAGCATTAAAGAAAAGAAAAAGTAGCCGTGATCAAAATATACAAAGAACTCTGGAACAACATGAAGAGAAATTTAAGAATCATTGGGATTAAAGAGAGCTGTGAGATGAATATTAATGGAGTTGATAAACTCCCCAGGGAAATAATAACAGAAAATTTTTGCAAATTTCAGAATTAGGTGGATATCCATATACAGGAAGCATTCAGAGCCCGAAATAGACAAGATCAAAAAAGGACCTCTTCAAAATACATTAAAATTAAAATGCCTAACATACAAAACAAGGATAGAATTTTAAAAGCCTCAAGAGAAAAATATCAGGACATTTTTAGAGACAAGCCAATCAAAATCACATCTGATTTCTCAGCACAAACTCTAAAAGCCATGAGGGCTGGGAATAATGTGTTCCTAGCACTGAAAGAAAAACAACTATCAAGAAGACTGCTATAGCCAGCAAAGCTGTCATACAAAATTGAAGACAAAATAAAAAACCTTCCAAGATAAGCGGAACCTAAAAGAATTAATAACTACTAAACTGGCACTGCAGAACTTACTTAAAGAAATACTACATCTAGAAGAAATAAAAACCAACCTTCAAATCTCATTAAAAAATTAAAGTCATTTGAAGAGTACCTAAGCAAATGAGAAACAGGAGTAAATTAAGCATGATAAATAAATCAAAATGGCAAGAATTAATCAACATGTCTCTATAATAATATTGAATGTACATGGTCTCAACTCTTCAATTAAAAGATAGAGGCTGGCAGAATGGATTGTAAAACAAGATCTAACTATATGTTGTTTGCAGAGATGCACCTTACAAGACTGTCACAGGCTGAAAGTGAAAGAATTTAAACTGATACGCCATGTGAATGGAGCCCCAAAACAATCAGGAATAGCTACTCTCATATCTGAAAAAGAATATTTCACCCAAAATAATTAATTACAAGAGACAAAGTAGTTCGCTTCATATTGGTAAAGAGAACAATCCAAGAAGAAGATATAATAATAATAAATATTTATGCCCCAAATGTGGGTGCCATGAATTACATAAAAGATATATTATCCAAACAACATGTTTCTACAACAATGGCTAAATTTGATCAAGGCTTACTATATGATAGGTGACATTCTAAATATATTAAAATATTAACTGAATAAAATGCATAATAATAATGAGTTGAGAATCATTATATCTTTATTTTATAGCACCAATTGAAGAAATTGAATCTAAAAAGTCTAAATAACTTAAACTACCAGATAATTCCATCCCAGAAATGCTGATTCCAGAGCCCACACACATTCACTACTCTATACTCAGTCTATGGCTATACCTTGTTTTTCCTAATCACTGACAGACTATTCTGCACTAGTTAGAATGAAATTATAAATTTACCTTGTCATAATACAGCCTGAATAAAGGCCGATACTCTGGTTTTCATCTATCTCTCTTTTTCTCTTTCTCTCTTTCTTCATTTTATGAAGAGTGACGCTTTTTATCCTGACTTGAGTTTTACACTGTTGAAACATGTTTCTGACCTTTGTCTCTTAGTGTGGTGTTTTTAGGTTCATAATTATTTTAAAAATATTTAGATAGGTTTGATATTTCAAGTTACTGATTGCATTCTTTCTTTATCACCTGCCAGCTCCTCCTGTTGCCCTCTTAGCAGAATTACACACAAAGGAGAAATCTCCTCTTCCATTCAGAATTTTCATATCCACAAATAACTTGCTTAGTTGCATAATCCTTTCCATCAACGTTCACAAACATTAGTCTACAATAGCCAGTGGTATTCATGATTGAAGTTCTCAGATTTTATATAATCCACTCTTGGCACAGATTTTAAAAATTAATGAGTCCCTCTCTGGAACTTTATATTTTATATTTTTAAGTCATAATTATGGAGTGCAGAGCTAAAAATATTTTAAGTTGTAAAAGATCATACATTCAACATTTAAATGAGTTCTCCATACATTATAAATAGATAATATTTTAATTTGAATTTCTATTTCATATACTTGGATCATCTTTAATGTTCTATCAAACAAGGAGTTGCTTGATTTCCAATGGTATGTTAATTTTATAATATAAGGGAACAGATACAAAAACATGGACAGGAATTTTTTTACTGTAAATATCACTTTTTAAAGCATAATCATTGTTAATTTATAATGTTACAATTATATTACTAAGTTTTTATCAAGAATAAAACAATTATTTCTTGAAAATTATGTTTTTAAATGAAGCCATATTAGTCATTAAGAAAAATATGTGTTGAGATTCAGAACACTTAGCACTACTTTCGAAAGCACTCTGATAGTAAAGGTCTATAAATATGATGTAAGATAGTACTTATTGTGTAAGTCTAAATATTGTTTCCCAAATTTCCATAAATTAAAAGGAAAATAATACACTAATAAAAATAAATATGTAACAACAAAATAAAAAATATCATATGTATTTGTTGTGCATTTGCTTACTTGTAAGCAGTATTTGGGCAGATATGTATTTACAAGCTCATGGAGGAAACCACCAGTTTCCTAGCCCCACGTTGTCTAGCAGACATTAGACTAGCATTTTCAACTTCCTTCCTTCCTTTTACCTAGATGTCCCTTTTTGGTCCACAGCCGAGTCACAAATATTAAAAGTCAGAATTACAAACTTGAATTCCTCTATTTTTCCACTAGGCAAAGTGGAAAGCTCTCCTCTCTAGGGTCCTTATAGATATTATAAACTTAGATCCCTGCTGAGTTCTTACATTTTTTCCTTTTTTTAAATTGCTAGTCTATCTTTAAACCCTAAAAAGTCTTTTTTGGTTCCAATGCCAATGTAATCTCCCTAGGTAGGATTAAAATTTTTTGCCTAAATTTTAACAGAGTTTTAACAGATATTCCTACATTCACCATGCTCTAATTGGTCTGACAAAATTTCACTGAATTATTTTTAGATCCAGAAATTTTCTTGCTCCAAACTCTTTGTCTCCCTAGGTTAAAAATAATCAAATCAAGGGATACACGGAGAGGCTTACTGTAAAGTCACTGAAAACTGATCATCAGTGCCCTTACCTGGCGAGGTAGCCTTGTGAAGATCTCTACTCAACTTTGTGTATAATTTTGTACTAACATCACCAAATTGGATATGTTTCAATAATTTTTAAAAACCTGGATCTAGTCCAGGTTGTGCCCCATGATTAACATTTTAAGTCACACCATAAACCTATTCAATTAACTAAAATTCAAATTTAGTAGCTTGGCTAGAAGAATATGGGAGGAGAAAATAGCAGTGTAGTGTGGAGGGAATCTATGTAGGTTCCCCCAGATTAAGCACTGGAAAAAGGTAAAGATCCCCCTTTCCGGTCCTGTCCCTCCATGCTCTCTTTGTGTGGAAAGGGTTCAACATACAATTCTCAATGAATACTGGCTAAGTCCATGGAAATAACATGGGGTAACATGTGACCACAACAAGGGAGCAAGGTCATGTTCATGGAGTCAAGTGTAAGAGGACTTTCACCTCCTTAAGTTCCACTTAAGAGTTGAGGGCCACAGGGAAACCAAAAAACTGGCAAAACCATTCCTAATGGGCAGAGATAACCAGAAGTCTGTATGCACCTTCCAACCTAAAAAGTTCTTGAATATTTTAATTACTGAAGACTACCCATTGCCAAAACAAAGGATTTCCAAGCTCAATTTTGGCCTTATACAAATTCTGTCTGATTTGCTGACTGTGGAATTTGTTGGGAAGTCCCTGTAGAATAAGATCTTATTCCCATTTCCAGATGTACATCCTGCTCTTCCGATACAGATGAGGTACATGCACTCAGGTTTTTTGGGAATATTACCAAAATGCTGATGTTCAAAATATGATCAAGTGATTTTCATGCTTTATATGCTCGATTTCCAAAAAGACCAGCTGACTAAAGCTAAATAACATTCAAAAAACCTTAGCAAAGTGTTGGTTAAATGTTCCTTGACCTCTGTAACTGTGATGAGATCCCCACGTTCTTCCTTCAAGCCAGTGGACATCCTGGCGGTGATGACTCTCCTGATTCTAAGAGGTGGCGTAAAACCTCAGGCTCAAATGCCGGGACTCTCCCAATCACATAAATTTCAAACGTCTGCCATGAACACATTCTGCATTGAAGATATTTTGCATTGTTCTTTCTTGTATGTTTTAACCAATGAAACGTAGGTAATACATGGGGTCAACTTTTAAGTACAGCCCCAAGGAAGACAAGAGTCATCCTGTTCAATATGCGTGGTCCACTAGCGAGAACTGAGTTTGTTCATGTTGTATGTAGTTCATTTTCAAGAGTGTAGTTTGCCTAATTCCCATTGCATTATGGCTGTTTTCAAATCCAAAGAATGATCACTGATTAAAGAATTTTGGTTACTAAGCAGGAAATCCCATTTGTGGTAGTTGGAATAGTCCCCAAAATGTCCACATCCTAATCCCCAAAGCTAAGAATGTTACCAAGCAAGAGGGCCTCTGAAGGTGAGCCTGCGGTCAGGATTTCAAGATGAGGAGATTATCCGAGATTATCAGGTGGGCCCGCTAGAGTCACAAGAGTCTCTTTGAGAAGTGCACCGGACAGATGGTGTCATGAGAGACACAGGCACTGGGGTGACATGCTTTGACAATGGAGGAAGAAGGAAGGCCCCTAGGAGGTGTGAGACCAAGGAGGCAAGAACTTTCCTCAGACTCTCCAGCCCTGATGACACAGTGGGGTGGGTGGTTCTGAACTTCCAAGGTGAAAGGCAATTCTTGCTTCCTACCCAAAGGAATAATGAACGTGGGGAATTCTTTTCACATGAATAATCCCAGAGGCTCTCTGACCAAAAGGATTGTCAGCCGTTCACTACAGTGGTCACTACTATTTAATAACTGGTCTGACGATTTTAGTCATTCTTCAACGACACACTACTGTGAGCCACCAGCAACAGAATTTCTAATCACATCCTTAGACTTAGGGCTACATCGTCCCCCCAAAAGTAAACAACTCCTGCGATACACGGCAGAGCTGGTGGTCCCACCATGCTTCCTGCTAATGTCTCCAGAATCTATGAAGTTGCTCCAAGAACAACATTCAAGGGAATTGTGCTGGATTCCCTTAATCCACCCTTGCACATACATAAACTTTAATTATCTGACCATTAAGTTGACTGCTATAGCTTGATTAATATGGCAATCACTCATTTGTTAAAAGGCAGAAATATTTAGTGTCCACGACAGATTTTATTGTACACACTTGGAAAAATCTTGCTTTCAGAAACCAGAGTCTGATGAAGTTTTGCCAGGGGTAGTCTCAAGAGACCATGATGAAGGAAGCTCGAGAGTAGTCAGCAGTTTTAACCCAAGTATAATCCTCCAGATTAGGCTGTGCCAGGTACAGTTCTGGTACATTCCAGAGGGAGATTCGAGAAGGCAAAGCAACTCTGCTAGTGCTGATTTCCTCTTTCTTTGGATTGATTTTTGGGAACTCTGTGAGAGCTACCTGCAATTCCCATCATTTTCCTTCCAAACTTGACAGTTTTTATCTCTATTTAGAACAAAACCCAATACTGTTACTCATAGAGCTTTGTAAATCCATAAACATCACTTGAATTTAATTACCTCTCAATTCTAGAGCTAGTCTTTTTCTGCCTTAACAGGCAAGTCAGAGATATAGTCTCAAAATCAGATGTCATAATTACGCAGTTTAATGCACCCCCAAATTCTCTGTCTTTCCCTTGCTCTCTGCATAATTCATCTCCAAGTAAAATTTGTTGTCGTTCTCACATCTTTCTGCATACTCTCAGTTTCAATATATTCCCAAGAGGCTTCCCACAGCAACCTTTCCCTGTAATTTCTTCTACTTTCTTTATCAATTTCACAAGTCTTAAAATACCTTCCCAGAACTTTGCACCGTTCCTCAGCGAGCACACATATAATGTTCAAAATAGTCATCCCTTTTCCTTCAGATGAATCATGGACAGGCCCCTGGCTATGCATTATCAGCTGGGCAGCAGAAAGTTCCTGGGCCACGCTGCCTTCATCCTGCTAAATTCTGGAGAACCTAATCATAGTGTTCTTTACTATTTTATATAACATGTACGTAGATTCACCTCCCTGGAAAGTGTCCAATGGGGCCGGGGAGCAGATCCACCAGGCCTGTCTCCTGGGGCCAGATATGCCCCTAGATGGCTGAACATCACCAAAACTTGCCTTTTCAGTTCTTATGATGGCACAAACTGGTGATAAAGAGAGGCCTGTTCAGGTGCCGTCCACTGCTTGGTTAGAGCACAGCTCCTGCTAATCCCAAGGAATGACGACATAACTGATCCATTTTGCATCCAAATCCAACGTTTTTCCAAAAACCTCTGAGGGTTGTCACAGTGCTTGTATCTTGGCCTCTTTTCTCAGGTGACAATCTCCTAGCACTCTCCCCTTGCTCGTGGCTAGCACCTTCTCCCTGACATGATCACTGACATGAACATCACATTCAAGAATCAAATAGCCTTCCCCTTGTCCTATTTTGTAATTTGGCACTTAAGTAAAAGCCCTGCAACCTGGCTTGGGAAGACTCTTCCTGAAACCACAGAGGGGTTGAAGTTGCTCTGAGGACATGGCCTGGGAGACTTCCGACATAGGGTGTCCTTACTTCCACTCAGCAGATAACTCTGTGGCTCACTGGGGTCCACAGCGCATTCACCACGTACCAGAGGAACCAGCTTTGTGTGAAGTTCCTCTTAGTTGTAACTGCAGTTGTCAATAAGCAGATCAGGCCCTGCAGGGCTCTCTGAGTTCTGAGAATCAAAGAAATCGGATGCCTTTGCAAATTTTGGTAATCTGATGCCACCCACAGCCAAACATTAACAGAAAGCTCTTGTCAGAATCCTCTTTGCACTTACTGAAAGAAAACTGGTTTGAAAAACAAAATTTTCATGAAATTCTTGTCATACAAGGTAACCATCAGATAATGAGATTGTTACTTTGTTCCATTTTTTTTTATCTTATTAATGTTAAGCATAAGTACACAGAAGGTTGATGTTCAAGCAGAGAGGCAAAGACAAAAGTTGACTTTTTTGGCTAAATTTGGCCAGATTGCATTAGAAAATCTAAAGTAACCACCTTCTGGCATCTGCAAGGATACGTTGTATTTCCTGCCTTTGTGCATTGCCTGCTTTCTCCCTTTACCTTCTGCACCTGTACCATGTGTCCCGCCCATATGTCAGCCTCCTCAAATCTCACTGCTCCAGGAGGCTCTGTTGGCTCTCAACCAAAGGAAGCCCTGCTCTTTTAATACTTCGTGGACTCAGCACCTCCCACCTTGAACCACTGATCTTTCATGCCTGCTGTGGCCTCACTGCAGACCTGAAGCTCTGTCAGCCCAGCTCTTTGGGCTTTGGGGAAGAGCACAGGATGATTGGAACCAACATTCCAAAGGTATTTGCTGAACTTGTTTGAATTGTATGACTTCTGAATCATACACTTTGACATACCAACTTTATGTCCTAAAAAGAGAACACCAAGCCGGGCGTGGTGGCGCACACCTGCAATCCCAGCACTTTGGGAGGCTGAGACAGGAGGATCCCAAGTTCAAAGCCAGCCTCAGTAATGGTGAGGCACTAAGCAACTCAGTGAGACCCTGTCTCTACATAAAACACAAAAATAGGACTGGGGATGTGGCTCAGTGGTCGAGTGCCCCAGAGTTTAATCCTTGGTACCAAAAAGAAACAGAGAGAGAACTTCACTTTCAACAAGATTGTACAGCATAGTGAGAAAAAAATATGTAGTACTTTGGACATTAAGTCACATTCAAATTCAAAATTGATTTTAAAACCAGCCACCAGTGTGATAAAAGAAAATCCAACTATTAAACTTCATGGAGCTTCAGTTTCCTAATGTATAAAATGGAAATGATAAAACCTTTTCTTTCAGCATTTTCATCCAATAAGGATGAGATAATCATGCCAATCATCTGACATCTGGTATACATAGCTTGGAGATTAGAACTATGATTATTTATACTGTAAATGAGATCTAGTGGTTATTTGTGTATTTTGAGTTCAGCTTTCTTTATATGATTTAAAGAAATGGAAATATTAGAAGCGAATTCAATTATTTAACTCTTCAATATGCAAAATAAATACATAATTAAGCATTACAATCAGTAGTAAAAGGTAACTGGATCATTAAGAACAACTGAAGGATATTTAAAATACAGATAATTTTATTTTTCTTTAAAGTAAAAATGTAGTCATTAAACCATGTTTCTGTCTTTATTTTAAATGTATAAGATGATTGACGAAAGAGAAAAAAAGAAAGAGAAACTAAGACTCCGCACAAAATCCCTATACATACTTATTTCTTTACTTGCTTATACTCTTGGAAGGCAAGAAAAATTGGCAGTTATCTTGCCCTCAAATAGGCAAATGACTGCCATAATACATAGAGAAAGACAAATTGAAGTAGCCCATTAGTGTTGGAGAGACACAATTTTAAATAGTTCCTGACAGAATTCTGCTGTTCTTAGAGAGATCTCTATAGGGTATTTGGCAAGGAAGCTAAAGAATGAGGGAAGATGTGTTGGGAGAGAAAATGATTGAGTTTCTTTGAGACTGGGGATTATTTTTCATTTTTAATGATTTTTTTATAATGAATTTTGTAATAAATTTCCCAGGTCCAACATTTTGCCTGGCACATGATAAGCATTTGAGAAATATTTGTTCAATGAATTCTTAAATAAAGAGTTTAAATACAAATAGTATTCATAAAGCTAAAGTCACTGAGATTGGAAATAAATACTACATTTATATATTTATATTATATATTGATTTATATATTATATATATTTATTTATGTTTATATAAATATATGTGTATATATATATTTTTGGATACAGGGGATTTACCCCAGGGGCGCTTAACCACTGAGTCACATCCCCAGCCCTTATTTATATTTTATTTAGAGATAGGGTCTAGTTAAGTTGCTTAGGGCCTTGCTAAATTGTTGAGGCTGGCTTTGAACTTGCAATCCTCCTGCCTTAGCCTCCAGAGCCTCTGGAATTATAGGCCATATATATAACTGCTTATACTGATACAATTAAATATTAAATTAAAAATGTCCTTCTAGGTGTTTCTGGTGAGGTTTTATTTTTGTTTTTAAATTTGGTGATAAAAACATGGCCTGACTCATAACAGTAGTGATTAATTATGGAGTGGACTCTTCTTAAAAGACTGAGCCTCTCCTGGAAAATAGTAAGATTTAGAGCATTGTGGGACATAATGTTAATCTATATTATCTTTTGTGAGTGACCATGGTGACAATATTATTTTCTACTTACACAATTAGTTTTTCCTCAATGTCTCCATATTTATATGTCTTCAACAATTTATGTTCAAATATTTTAAAATTCCATTTTCTTTCTCATGGGAAAAAATGAAACAATACAATTCTCTAAGATGGCGTTCAGGGATTAACAGAACACATTCTAACTGCTCTGTTTTTCTCAGGATAGTTTGTTCCATCAGCATAAATAATTACTGACGCATTTTGTTATTGTCACAGTTTAATGATTCATTCTATTTGTAAATTTGCCTAAACACATTTAGTAGTAAACAGTTCTAACCTATTGTTTCTGATAGGTCCTGCTACAGCTTGGGGATGGTCTGGGAGTGTCTCTCAAGAGTTTCTGTTGGAAACTCAGTCCCTGGCGTGGTGATGTTAGGATGTTGTGAGATTTTTTAAATGGACTAATACAAGTTCTATTTTTTTCATCTGTGGGTTCCTTCTCCTTAATATTCTCTGTACTCTGAGAGGTTATCTGATAAGCAAAGGATGTTGCATGATTAAAATAGTCAACTAAAATATGCACATGTTGAAAAACAAAGATGTTCACATTAATCTGGCTTGAGTTATTACATAAATCAGATTAGACCAATCTTTTTTGCAAAAGAATATTTAAAATCTGATGGTATTTCTTTCTGAAACTTTGCAAATTTTCCAAGATAACCTGTAACAGTAAAATCCCTATATAGTTCCTGATATTAAAGTTCCCAAATGCAAACAACGGATTTATTCACCTTTGATTGGTGATGGTCTTTTTCATTGTTGGCATTTTCTTTGATTTTTAGCTCATTTTATTTATGTAAATTACTATGTTCTTAAGTTGATCATTTTTCTCATCTGCATTTGAATTGTACACAGGAGAAATTAAGGCAGCGGCATCTAGCTTAGGTGAAAGAGAGCCTTAGGTAACAGAATGTCCTCATCTGTAAGAGTGAGCTTTGTTCTACTACACACGCAGCTAGAGGCAGTCACACCAGATATACTTCACAGAAAGATGACAACAGAAAGTTAGCCCAGGGCTGGTGATGGAGCTCAGGGCCTAAGTGGAGCCCGTGCCTAACATAGGAGGCCCTGGGTGCAATCCCAGAACCAGAGAAAGAATTAGTCCACTCTACAAAGAAATCAAACCCAATCCAACTATCCCATAATTTTCATCCCAGTTCAATTCTGGCTTTTTGGGAAATTAAAATATGAATCTATAATTGTATGAATAATACTAAGCATTATTTCCTTTTAAAAATGTAAGAAATAACATATGTACATGAAAAAAAATATAGTTAATACCACAAAAGCAGCTCAAAATGAAGGCCTTTCCCTGAAATATAGCTTCTTTATCCAGAAATATCCTTGTCAAAGTTTCCAGTTTTCTTGAGGTTATTTTTAAAACTATTGTGGTACACATATATCTTTACTTATGAACTATCATCTTTTGATGTGTATGTCTCCATTGCAAAGGAAGATAAATTCAATCGTTATTCTCTCTACCTCCCCAGCCTGCTCCTAAAAGGAGTTGTCACTCTGAGTGGCACATCCCCTCTGAGTGGCACATCCCCTCAAGATGTCCAAGACTGCCAAACTGTTATTTGACTCTCTGGTGCAATCTAGAAGATAAATCTGTAGAGAGGTTTCACCAAAGTCTACTGGCTGAGCACTTGGTGGAAGAGTGAAAGTCATAAACACATGTCACATAGCAATTCACTTCTTCATTTACACATTTGGCCACTGGAGATCACAGAAGTTCTAAATAAAAGACACATTGGACAGATTGATTCTATGGACAAATCTTAGATATCAATTTCATTTTGCACCTAATTTATGGGTGCCTAATAATTACACAGAAGTGGGTTCTATTCACTGTAGCTCATTTGTACACGCCTATTGAATAATCGGGTCAGTATTACTCTCCAGTACCTCCCCCACCCCCCTCTATACTTCTGGTCTCCCCTTCTACGTTCATGAAATTTTTTTTCTGGTAGCTTCTACATATAAGAGAAAATGTGTAATCCTTGCCTTTCTGTGTGTGGATTTTGCTTAATATGAGGCTTAGAGATCAATTTCCTCACATAGTAAATGAAGATCATACACTGGTAAATTTCTAAAATACCCCTATAACCTCTGAGGAGTACCTATAAGTAAGTGTCAAACATTTTGGTTTTCCAGTATCATTTCTAGGACCAAATACCCAGTCTGATGACTTTATGTGTCAGACAGAATTGGTATGTATATTTCTTGAATATATATGTCAAGTATAGTTGCATTTAAAAAAATCAGACACAAAATAAATTTAATAAAATATATATGCAAGAACTATGCAAAGATAATTGCAAACTGGATATTAACACCAAAAAGATAGCTGAAAAATGCCCACGTATTTGTTGACTAATAATTCACTTGTATATAACCCAGAGGTCAAAAGAAGAAATTGAAAAGAAAATTTTTCAACAATGTTTTGAATTAAATAATATTGAAGATACACCTATCATAATTTATGGTATAAAGCTCAATACATCGCACTGAAGGAAATTTTAAAAAACAAATAAGATTCTACACCAGGGTGAAGGGGCAGAGAGGTCATTATTTTTAAACCAACAATTCTTTTTTGGTACCGGGGACTAAACTCAGGAGCACTCGAACACTGAGCCACATCCCCAGCCCTATTTTTGTGTTTTATGTAGAGACAGGGTCTCACTGAGTTGCTTAGCACCTTGCCGTTGGTGAGGCTGGCTTTGAACTCGCTATTCTCCTGCCTCAGCCTCCCTAAATGCTGGGATTACAGGTGTGTGCCACCGTACCCTGCGAAAACCAACAATTCTTAAAATCAATAAATTCAATATAATCCTAGTAAAAATTTCAGCATTTTTATAAATACTATACAATTAATTATAAAATGTGTGTGTGATGTCAGAGGACCTGGAATAGGCAAAGCAAGAAGCTGGAGAATCGACACCATCTGAAATTAAAGTCTTGTATGCACCTATGGAAACCAGGACCGACAGTCTTGTGAGACTAGTTAGAGAAACAGGTTAGTGGGACAGAACAGAGTCCAGTGTTTGCTTACAGTTATATGGTACATTCACTTTCAGTGATGTCACCAAAATAATGGAACAGGAGTATGAAAGTCTTTCTAGTATATGGTGCAGGAAGACCATGCTTTCAAGATGGGAAAAACTCACTGAACCTCACCCTATACCTCACAAGCTATGTGGAAATTATATTTAGGTGGCCCATACACTAATATATAAATCGTACAACAAAATATAATACAGTATATATAGTACAATATATATATTGTACAACAAAATATAATACAGTATCTTCTTAGCCTTGGAATATACCAAAAGCTATCTTTCTCCCTTTCTTTCTTTCTTGATTTGTAGAATCCATAAGAGAAACTACATATAGAAAGAACATACCTAACATTCACTGAACAAAGAACTTGTATCTACAATATATAAACAACCGCTGTAATTCAATAATAAAAACACGACCAATCCCAGTGATTCCGGAGACTGAAGCAGAAGGATCACAAGTTCAAAACCAGTCCCAGCAAGAAGTCCTACACAACTTAGACCCTGGGTACGTGACTCAGTGGTTAAGCACTCCTGGGTTCAATCCCTGGTACCAAAAAATAATAATGATAACAATAATAATAATAATCCTAAAAAAGTATCACAAAATAGGAGATACAAATGCCAAATAAGGACATGAACAAGAGTTCAGCATTATTAATCATCAGAGAAATGCAGAACAACACCACAATGATACCACCGCAGAATTTAAAAAGACTGACAACATTCCACATTGGCCTGAATGTGGACGTAGGCAATGAGAAGATGAAAAGGTAGAAATCATTTTGAGAATTAGCCTTTTATTTTTTCTTAAAGTTAAAAATGAATATATTTTCAAATATCCCCCAGCCATTTCATACCTGGATATTTAAGAGATGTGAAAACATGTACGTTCACAAAAGTTCACACCAGGTTGTCCCTGACAGCTTTATGCATAATTGCTCAAAAGAGGAAGCATTAAATATTCATCAGCTGGAGACTAGCTGAATAAATTGTTGAATATCTCCGACGATGGGGAATAGCTCTTGGGACCTTAAACAAACAAGGGACCAGCTACCAGGCAACGACCAGCCTCAGAGATACCCGCCACTCAATGGACCTTGATGCGAAGCTAGACAGAGCTGAGGCTCTGTCACCAGCAGCCCTGGAACAGAGCAGAACAGAGGAAAGGCCACGCCGGGACGTAGGAGTGGGGGTAAGTGCAAAGTCGGGAAGAAGCCAATGGGTTTTTCTCAAATGATGGAAGTAGTCTAGGTATTTTGATAGGAGTCTGAATTACCTAAGCAAAGGAATTTTTCAAAATATGTTGGAGTACACACTTGTGTTCATTTCACGGAAGCAAATTTACCTCAATAATAAAGACACCTACACCCAGACACATATGTTCCATGTTTAGTGCAATTTGAGACACTTTAGTAAAATATTTTGAAAATACTGGCCAGTGAATAGGGGTCTTTACACTCTTTTAAGCATCCATTTTATATCCTTACAATGATACATTTACATTTTTTGATGGATCAATAAAGGGGCTGTGTAGAAGATGAGTTAGAAATCAGCAATACTTAAGATGGGAGGCCCAGTTAAAATGATGGAAATGTTGTTTTATTTCAAAAAATTAATAAAATGAGTGGTTTTGCTGGCAAGAATTACAAATCTGTAGATATCTGTTACCTGATCTCAAGGTGAGATCTGGACTGAGATAAGTATTAATAATTAATAATATCAATAATTCAGTCTTCAAAGTATTTGAAGTATCTCTAAAGAGTTTAGTATTTCTGACCTAAGAGTATTAATATTTTCATGTGATCAGGACATCCAGACTTCTACATGCTTCATATTTCATCCCCAAATTTTATTTTCCAAATCTTTTGGATGCACAAACCATCTTTAAAATACATCCTACAACTCCTGGGACTTGGTCATCAGTCCATAACTTTGGTATCACTAATGATAAAGAGTGGTTCAAAGAAGAAACAGAACGTACAATATTTTGCATTATTACCCTGTCAAATTATATTAGTGATCCACTGACTCTATTGAACAATGTACATACTACTATCCAGACATACAGATGAATTTAAAGATCTTGCCATATTTTATAAGTGATATTTGCTTTTTAATATACATTATTACAAGTACTCATCAGAGTGTTTGATTTGATTTCAAATAAAAATGATCAATGTCATGTTATTTGATGATCGATTCTGCAATTGATGTTATTGTTTGCATGACACCCCTGGCTGGGCCTCAGCCCACAGGGCCATGGGAAAGCCTCCTCACACCCTCTTCCTCCCCACCACACTGACACACACTTCCTGTATTATTCTGGCTTATTTTTGCTTTGCTGATGATCTTTATCTGAAATATTTTTTTCTTAAAAATGGTTTTTCTCTTTGCTCCCTGAAATGTAAATTTTACAAAGGCAAGTGTTTTTGTGTTTGTGGGGAGTCTCCAGTGCTTAGGGTATTCCCAGGAGCATACTCCACACCCCATCAGTATTTGAGTGACTGGATGAAGCAACGTTTGCATGCACTTCCTAAAGCTACCTGAGGAACCAACTACGTTTTGCACTTATTCGGGTATTTTTCTTTATATCTGTCTTCCATTTTTTAAATGGAAAAGAGAAGAAATTATGTTGCTCATTTTTCTTCTTTTTTTTTTTCAACTAGTGTTGAGAAGACAAGGGTAGGAAGAAATTAAAATTGTGGGATTGTAAAAAATAATTGTGCAATTTGGTATGTTTAGATAATCGTAAACAAACTGTGATTTTTGTCAAAGTGGGAATAATTCTAGTCTTGAGAAATGGTTTGGAAATCTCTCAACCTTCAGTTCTAGCAATTTTACATGTAGGCAGATAAGTGTGTTCAAGAAATTTCATTGACACATGATGATAACCATTTAGTAAAGAAAAAAATAGTGATCGCTAGCCAACAGTCTCAGCTTTTAAACATTGATGAGTAGAGCTTCTAAATCCGGTCAAATCTGCTTAGATTAATAGTCATTGGATTTCATCAGCCAGGGATTCTGTCCTTTCTCATCCTGGGCAAAGAAGGAAAAAAATGTCAAGCTTTACAAGTTACCATGGAACCTTTTTGGAAATGATTCTCATTTGGGCAGATTTGGAGGAAAGAGCACACATGGGACCTCATTTCTGAAAGACAAAGTGGCAGGGACCTGGATCAATTTCTGAAAACCCTGAGCACTTCCTCACCTGGAGCTCTACCCAGCCCCCTTCATCTGCTTCTCCAGGGTGATAGAAAGCTCAGTCTGAACTGCTAAGGACCCAGTTAGATTGAGCAGTTGAAAGCACTTCCTCTTGCTACCTTACAAAAGCCTCAATTCAGGAATGTTTTCTAATTCCAAAGGAAAACCATTTGTTTTCTATTTTACCACCCTGTTTGGCATCACCCCAGGAATTACATAATGCATACATGAGACAGAGACAAAGGTTTCCCCACAAGAGAGACAGAACCGAACCAGCAGGAGATGTTTACCAGGAGATTTGTTGCAAGAAATAGAGGTGCTACTAATGGCTTCACCCTGCCCAACACAGCCCAAAGGTGACTCTTTGATGTTTAATTTGACTGGCCTGCAATTTCCTTAGGCGCGGGTCTCTGATACAATTGTGACCATTGGAAGCTGAGAATTAAGCTGTGAACTTTATTAAAAATATGTTCAAGGATGCTTTTTCAGTTCAAAGTGATGCTTGCTTGGCTACAGTCATTTAACAAAGGCGAGAACAGATGGGGAAACATGGAAAGAACTTTGGCCCTTCGTGTGCACTGTGCTGTTAAATCCACCAACTCCACACAACTCCCCCACTCCCTCCCTCCCTTCCTTGTTTCCAATCTCCCGCTCTCCCTCTTTCTTCCTTTTCTCCTTTTCTTTCTTTCTCTTTTCTTGATACTATCTTCTCCATGTTTACTGTGTTTGGATTGGAGGTTTTTATTAAATCAGTTGTGGCCTCTTAAGAGACACAGAAGCCACATGGAGTCAGAAGCCTCTTGGTAACACATGAAATCATAGAAGAGGAATTTACGTGACTCACATGTTTACTGGCATTGGAGACATGTTTACTGGCATCACGAACACCTCTCTTTCTTTGGAGTATTAGTTGGAGGAAGACAAGTGTTTGAACATGGAAGTCATGGCACCTTCTCCATGGTCCTCAGGCCTCCTTGTCCATCAGAATCCCCCAGGGCTTCACTGTGGGCTGAGGCTTGAGGCTTTCTTCTCGTTGGGCACCTTCCTCATTTTTCCCTAGTCTTAGCACCGCCCTTACTTGGCCACAGGTGGAGGGAAGCAGAACTTCTTTTCTCAGGAGTTTTGCTCTCCTCAAATTTTCTCAGTGAATTCTTTCTCAACAGATCTCTAGTTCAGTTGCTAAAATGCTGGGTAGTCAGCTTCGCATCGCTGTGATCCAAACACCTCACTGGCATAGCTCAGAGGAGGAAAGGTTTGTTTTGGTTCATGGTTTTAGAGGTTCAGTCGATGATTCGTAAGTCCATCCCTCTGGACCTGAGGTGAGGCAGAACATCATGGTGGAAGGGCATGGTGGAGGAAACCTGATCAGCTCATCACAGCCGGGAATCAGCGAGACTGAAGGAGCCAGGAACAAAATACCATCCCCAAGGCACTCCCCCAGTGCCCTACTTCCTCCAGCCATGCTACACCTGCCTACAGTTATCACCCGGTCTATGCAGATTATCACTCCATCATTGGATTAATCCACCAGTGAGGCTGCCGTTCTCACAATCTGATTATTTCACTTCAGAACATTGCTACATTAGATATATTCAACACATGAGCTTTTTGGGGAACACTTAATATCCAAACCATAAAAATTGGACTCTGCCCAGACTTCGTGGGAGGGTTGAGGAGGAGGACTGTACTTGGTGGTATCTTCCTTTATGTATTCTAGGTTCCTCAATTTCTTGGGACCGAATCGAGCCAGCAGTACCATTCGGGCAGGACACTCCTATGCATCCTAGTCTCTCCAAGTGCCAACCTCGAGATTTTCTATTTTCCCTGCAATATTAACACATTAATTTTAGGTGACTTTAACTCACATCAGACCCAAGAAGAATTCAGGACTCTGGGCCACTGTGAGTCCATTTATGACCTTTGGTCTGGTGTCAGGTGAGGCCTGAGCCACAGCTCTCTCCTTCCCATGCTCTGACCCTAGTGCTGGCCCCAGTCCTCAGCACCCATGGGCAGCTGGGCCGTGGCAGGTATCTTTCATCTTGGAAACTCCCAGACATGGGCACCCAGGGAAGACGGTTCCTCCCTTCTCTCATAGTTCCTGTGTCAGGCCATCCTCTAGGTGGCCTTGCTGTCATCCTCTGAACTCTTTTAAGACTGCTGCTTTGCAACACCAGCAGACACTTCTGAATTCTACCTCCTCATGTTTTCATTAGAAGTGGACATCCCCTGACATTTCATTACATGGACTTCTTCCCATGCAACTCCTGACTGTCTATCCCCTGGGCCCTGTATAGAAGGCAGCATGAAAAGAAATCCCATTTTAAGGATGTAGTGATAATTGCCTGAAGAGTTCAAGAGAAGTCACACTTGGAAGGTATGCTTTTCTACATGTGTCCTATAATACTCCAAAGGGTAAATGTAACATAACAAGAAAGCAAATCATTATTCGTGCTTTTCTACGCACTCTGGTTCAGATCTGCATTTTGGGGATCACCTACAGTGCAAGGACAGTTACTGGGAGCACTGGAAGCTGCTGTTCTCTAGGTGTTTGAAGGATAATACAGTGTCATGACACAGAATATTTAAGGACCTCTTTGTCCATTGTAATAAATCACCATTGATAAATCCATATGCTTCACATGGGCCCAGACATTTTGGGATATATTTTTAATGTATTTTTTTATGTTATATAAGAAGGGCTTTATTAAATAAGTTTACTTTATAGAGTGCTACAAACTCTAGGGGCAGACGTGCTGGATGCCTTTGGGAAGCTCTCATCTAGCGTTTCTCTTTACTAATTGTGCATTATCTTCAATGTTGAGCCTTTGCCCATATTGAACACAAGAAAAATAATATTATTCTACATCCATATGTATTTATGAATATGTATACACACACTCCTTATCTCAATGCTCACTACTTGAAATCTTGTGATTTAAGTTAAGGAGCCAAAATATTTGAAATATCTAAGAAATATCTAAGAAAGCTGTACATATATCCCATTTATACATCAACCAATATGTATTCCATATTTACCACAGAGTGAATTATTCTCTTTCAACTATCAACAAACTTATTTTTCATAGTATTCATGTCATTGTTATAATTATGATGCAGATTTTTTATACAAGAGAACTGATAGAAAGGGAAATGAAATAGCTGCCATGTCATAGAGCTCATAAATGTAAAATAGGGTTTTAAACTATCAAGTCAAGCCATCAATCACTTATTTTGATTGCTTCTCCTATGATCTGTTTCCTAATTTCATACTCACATATAGTTTTTATTGGAATATGTTTTTAAGGAATGAATTATTTTTCCATGAAGTGTTTCAAAGTGAAATGTTGTTGTTATTGGTGCTTAAATAGAAAGAATTGTGATTGTGTAGCATTTTAAAAAGCACTGTATAAAATTAATTAATCCAGTAAAGATTATAGTCACACAAGAAATTCAGCAATGCAAAATTTCCCTTGGGTAAGTTTGAGTAGATATACAAAATGTGAGATGACATCACAAGACAGACACCTGGAAGTTTTGAATAGAGAATAACTGGAGTCGTGAACACAGTTTGTGAGTGAACACAGCCATAGTTCTCCTCCTTGATTTGTAATACAGAAAGGTCCCAACTGACCGCCCACAAGTTTGCTGAATATAGCAACCTCCTGAAAACTTTCCCCAGGGTCTTAACTCCTCTTCGTTGGGAAATCCCTCACCTTAGCTTATAGTCTACAAAGATAATCATTTTCATTTGATAGAACACTCAAAAACAGTAGAAATGTCATCATAGTCCACTGGTTTTACAGTGGGTTTTAGTCCTACTCCAACAGTAGAAAAATCCTGTTGTTTATTAAAACCATGTTTCCATTCAGTTGCTGCAGGGGTTCTGATTGCAGGCAGGACCCTGGTGCAGGCTATCTGAGGAGGAGCCGTGACTCCTACCACGCGGGGTAGCTCAGCTCCAGAACCGCCCTCCATGACAGAGTCACGTTTTCATTTGATCATGCAATAAATAATCACATAAAATCCTTCACAAATGGGCAGAATTAGAATTATATTACCCTCTGGGCACTCTTAATGTGCAGAAGCATGTGTTATGATCATATTAGGGAGAGGACATACTGCATATTTCTGTTGCTTCTTATTAAAATATTTGGGATGAATTTTAGATGGTGTGTGTGTTTTTGATGATGTGATATATATTTAGTTGATTTGGCCTCTCATTTACTTTTTGTTTGTCAGACAAAAATAGAAAAGCATCTATTGTTCTAAAGATGAGTTTTGAGTTTAGAATTTGTAGAATTTAGCCAAATTAAATCATTTATTTCTTAGTTCCTAATATCCACCAGCTTCAAGAGTTAGAATGCTCAAGGAATCCTAATTTTTCTCCGTCATTCCACTGAAACAACATCTACTAATGAAATCAGTGGAATCCACAAAAATAAATATAGAAGGACTTTAAAACTGTTTTAATTCAATCTCTCAGTAACATGAACCAGTGTGACCCCAGCCCTCCCCTGACTGCCTTCTATAGCATTGTTTGTTTTTACTTGGATGATCTAGTACAGCAACCTTTTGACTTTCTGCCTTTCTCACTGTTCCTTCTCTCTCATCTCCTCTCTCTGCATAAAGTCAGATATTGATATTCATCAAGGCTCAGCCCTGTCACAGGTTTAATTGGCACCCAGAGATACACAGTCTCTACCTCTTAGAACAGCCAGGGACCTCTTCAGTGAATTCTTCATGGAATCCACACTCCATCCTCCATGTTCCTATGTGTTCTCCTTCTGAGATTTACTCTCTTAGTGAACAGCATCGGTATTTCCTGCAAGAACAAACCAAAGACATCATTCTTGACACCCTTCAAGGTCCACTGCATTAATCTAACCATCAAAACTCCTGTTGTGTTTACTGTCGAAACATCTCCTCTCATGCATCTTTCAAAGACCCAGTTATGATCACCTCTCTTCTGTTCTCTTACCTTTGGTTTATCTACCTGCATGAGCTCTTCGTACATTGTGAATATATTTTCTGCATTTGTGCCAGAACAACACTGTCAAACTAAATCTCATCATCCTCCTTTGCCTACACTTTCTAGGTACTTGGTTGTTGTTGTTGAAGTCCTTCTGGTCAGGTCGGGACTGCAGGGCATGTCCCCAGAGGCCTGAGCCGCTCTGTCCCCTACCTCTAGGGAACCTGCCCTCCTGCATTTGCTCTAATTCATTCCTCTTCTTCTTCCAGGCCTACTCAGTCATCATAGACATTTTCCCTCCCCTAGACATGTTCAGAGTGACACTCCTTCTCCTTTATCAAAATGCTTTGGGTACAAATAATTTACAAATCATTGGCTAAATCAATGGCAATTTCTTATCTCCTGTAATGATTCAAAGGACATTAGGAAAGATTAATGCATCAACTTCTGTCTCTCTTCTCTACCTTTAATACCTAATGTGCCTTCTCTTGGGTAGTCACCTCTCAGGATTCATGGCGGATGTACCAGTGTAAGGTATCATATTCTTCACACAACATCTTAAGACAGAGTGGGCTTTTCTCTTTTGTGGCAATTTTTAAGATTCATAAATCCTTGAAATATCACAGATGATTTATCTTATTATGCATAACAGGCCTGTTAGTGAACTATTCACAGCTTTCCAGGAGCCCATTATCATATACCACACCCCCAACATGGTGGGCCACTGTCCCAGTCTGTCATTCATAATACTTGAGAAATGATCCCCACAGTGGACTGTATGTAGGTGTCAACCTGCTGGAGCACATGAAGCAAAATTCTCAATGTCTAATAAAAATAGAATGGTTTTCTAGAAAGGTAGGTCTGAGCTCATACGTCCTGTTCTCCTTGGAGGGAACGACGTCTTCAGGGACGGCAGCGCAAGGAGTCCTGTGGAACACACTGCCCAGGGAAGCAGGCAAACGTCGAACTGCCGAGGACCAAACACCCAGAGGCTCTGACGCAACATGATGCATACAGCTAAGAAGCCACTCTGGAAGACAATCCACTGATGCTCAACGAGGAAGCAAGAGCCTTGAAGAAAGCAGGCGGAAGCCGGGAGAAAGCCTCTCGCCCAGGTCCCCACCTCGCGGCTGCCTGGTCTCACGACACATCAGGCTGCCAGCATTTCTCAACCCTTTCAGCTCCAATTTGAAGAGTTTAATTTTCTGGTTAACATGACTCATAGCCCTGGGGCTCCTTTAGTCATTCCACAAGCTGCCCCTTGTTTATCTTGGGGTACAGCAGCTCTATTCTATCTGTACTGGTTCTACCCGAGGCCCTTGGTGAGAGGTATGGCACGCCAATGATAACGGGCATCTTAGTTCCCTTGTCCCAGCTCACTTACATGGTGCAGGAGCTGTGCGAGGAGAAGCAAGCAGAGGAGACCAAAGCTACCACCCAACTCTTGCCCCCAACACTGGACCAGATGTGGCTGAGACCAGGGAATAAGTCCATAAAGGCAGAAAACACAAAGCCTTCCTTAGGGAACTTACTACATTGGAAAAAGAGATTGAGGAGCTCACTCACCACTCTGGGTGTTCTCTAAAACAATAGCTCCTCTTAATGAAGCACAAGCTGAATCAAGTGGGCCATTGTCCCAACCTTTAGCTCAGGAGCAGTGACTCAGAGATGTTACCCAGTACAGAAAGACAGAACACCACACTCCAAAATTCTCCCCAAAAGAAGACTTTACTTATGATAGTGTGGGGAAGTTCTAACCTAATAATGCTCTCAAAAGTAGTAGGAACTACAGTTGTAAGCAATTCAGAGGAAGATGGCGGCCCCATGAGGTTTCTCTACCAAAGAGAAACAAGAACAGAGACAGCTGAGCAGAGCCCCACTGGCGTCAGAATATACCTCAAAGACTGACCTTAAAACCCACCTGGGTGATAAGCCACCCTGATTAAATTGGATCAGACTGGAGAGCAATTTATGCTTCAGTACACCATCAAAAGCAGCAGAACAACTGACTGGTAGCTGGTGTGATACCAGATGGAAAACAACTTCATAGAGAGACCAGAGAAGAAAGTAGTAAAAGCCATCTGTGCTAAAACCATAGGTGTCCCCAGGTGAGTGTGCATGTGCCTGGGGCTGTGCTCTGAGTTGCAATACCAAAGCGTCCATCTGCTAGCTTTGCAGAAATCAACAACCTAATTCAAAAGTCACGTGGAGGCTCAAGGGACCTGGTATAGCCCAAACGACCTTGAAAAAGGAAAACAAACTTTGCATACATATATTTCCCAGTTTCAAAACTTGCAACAATGCTATAGTAATTGGAATTTTGTGGTGCTAGCATAAGCATAGTCAGTCATATAGAACAAGGAAATAAAATTGGTAGTTCGAAAATAAACCATCATAGGCAACTGATTTTCAATAAGGATCCTAATGAGAGTCAATTGATGAGGGGAGAATTCTTTTCAAATAAATAATGTGGGAACAACTGGCTATCCATACGTACAGAAATGAATTTGGACTCCTATCTCATACCATAAACAAAGATTAACTCAGAATCCATCAAAGACCTAAATAGAAGAACTAAAGCTATAAAACTGTCAGAAGAAAGCAGACATGTGTCTTTGCGACTTTCAATTAGTCACTGGTTTCTTAAATATGACATCAAAATCACAAGTAACCAAAGGAAAGAATGGTTAAACTGGATGCTATCCAAATTAAAATCCTTTGATCTTCAAATATCCCATTATGAAAGTGGAAAGATAACCCATGGAATTAGAAAAAAAATGCAAATATGTCTGACTAAGAATTTGTATCTAGAACATGTAAGGAACTGTTATAATTCAAAATGAAAGCATATTAAAAATCAAAATGCACTAAAGATCTGGATAGGCAATTCTTAGAAATTTCAGAAATGGCTAATAATAAAATGAAAATATGCTCAAAATACATTAGCAATAAAGGCAATGTAACTCAAAGCTATGAGAGCCTGTTTCCTACCAACGAGGCTGGCTGTAATGAGATACAGATTAGAAAAAGTGGAGGAGAGAGTGTGGACTGCAGGGACCCCAATGGAGGGACAGTGCAAATGTAAAGTGGGGCCGCCACCTCCAAAACTTGCCTGGCACGTTCTTAAATGGTTAAAAATAAAGATACCTGTAATCTAGCAATTCTACTCCCAGGTATATACCCCAGAGAAATGGAAACATAGCCACACTAAAGCTGATCCAAGAATGTTCACAGCAGTCTCCCTTAAAATAGTCAAAAAGTAGAAGGGACTCAGTAGGTCATCAACGGATGAGGAAGACGTGATATCTCCGTACAAGAAAGTGTACTTCATTGATTAAAATGGAATGAAGGACTCATGCTTACTACAACTGGATGGACCTTGAAAACACGGTAAGAGAAAGTAGACTATTGATAAATTGCATAACAGTCGCCCTGACACTGTACCTTCTGTGGTATTTGTTGACAAGAGCATTGTTTTCTGTAAACGGTTGTTGCACCTATTTAAATTTCCTCAGAATGTATGCTAACTCGGTTTTAAAAACAGAACAATGTTTATCTGGATGCATTTAGAAGACTCTTGGCATACGTAAAAGAGGCCTAGTGGTCAAACTCAGCCATTCAAGTCAGATGGTGAAGATCTCAGTTCTTCCCCTGCGTGGGAGTTGTGTGACCTCGGAACGTTTGCAGCAGTTCTCTAAAACTCCATCTCGAAGAGTTTAGCTCCTCATTGGAAAAATACTTGTGTTTTAACTGTTGTGCTAGAAGCTGAAGATGTACTCTCTGTGCTGTCCAATCTGCTTCAGCGAAGAGAGAAACACTAGTGTGCACATCAGGGAAAAATCTGCAGCTCAGATACATCGATGGATTTTATGAGCCTGGTGATAGAGACACAATTATGAATTACGAGCACTATTTGGAAGTTGACACAGTTCATGAGGCTGGCACTTTGTTTTGCGAATATTGAGCACTATTACTTAAAATCTTAGGAGTGTCCCTTTCTATAGCTGAAATCCCCTTGAACTTGTTTACAGATCTTTTGTTCTGGGAGGAATTTTCTCAAGTGATTCTACTTAATTTGTAGCTGGGAGAAGTCTATACCTTTAAGCTCACCCCGCAGACCCCTTCAAAAAGCCTAGGGCTTAGAATTGTTTCTCTCTTTCCTTTGTCTTCTTTTCTTCTTTCTCCCCTTCCTTCTGGCCCCCTCTTTCCTCTTGCCTCATGCTGTGGATGAAATATGCTGATCTGATCTCTCTCATGATTCTATCTACATACTTGTATTTATTTATAGGCTTGTGTGAAAACAGAACAAAGTTATTTCTTCTTCTTTTTTTTTAAGCATGTATTGTATTGCATGGACTGAAGTTGTATTGGTGAGGGCCCCAAAACCAAAACCAAAACAACAAAACAGAAAACAAAACCATAAAACAAAATCAAAAGCCAAAAAAGTCAAAATAAAACTCTTGAAATAAGGTGTATCCAACAGGGACATTCTGAGAAAGTGTCTGGTAGTCTAGATCTTCAGAGAGCAAAGAAGACACTGATCACAATTGTGCTGATGCTGAACACTCCTGTCCTAGACATCCAGATGTTCTGAGCAGATTAAGGAAGTCAGCAGCTGGACTTTTGAGAATATGGAAAGAAATGCAGACTGGAGAGTGCTGGGAGAGAAGTCTCAGCCAAGTCTGCCCTGGAGAACCCGGGCCGAGCGTGTCCTGAGAGAGGAGCGCTCCCTGGCACACTGAGTAGTGAAGACTGAAGAGTTTTCTGCTCTGGAAGAGCTGCTCCCTGACCAGAAGGTGCACCTGGAAAGGCGAGAGGATGCCTGATTTGCACAAAGGGTGGGCGGAAGGATGGAGATTATGACCTTGGGCACTGCCATTGCTAGGGCAAGTCTTGGCTTTTTTGGCAAATATACTTCTTTTGCGTTCTTTATGTGAAAAGCGGACAATTAGATCTAATCTGCTTACTAACTGATAATCTCCATGCACACAAAGGAGAGGTCAAAGGACGTCAGACTTTAAGGTCATTGGTGGTAGGATGCAAGAGTCCCTGTCATTTAGAAAAAGGGAACTGTGTTCTAAACATGGGGCCCCTGGGCTGGTGCTAGATGACATTCGTCCAGCACACGTAACCAAAACCCGCCTGTCATTGTACACTGCTCCCCATGGCGTTTCTCAGACAGCTACAGCAACCCAGAGTTCCAATGACTGAAGGCCCAGGAAAGTCTGTGGTCTGAACTGTAAGTCTTGGTAAGACTTTCCCTCTCCAGTGAGCTAATTAAAATCTCACCATGAGCCACCCAGGAGTGGGGAAGCCAGGGCTGACTGCCGCTGCCCTTGGGGAGGCCCAGGCAGAACCAGATGTCAGCTCTGCCCCTGGAGCCTCAGGAGCTACGCTCTTCTGCCCAACATCCCAGCACACAGGGACCCCACAGTAAGTGCAAGAGTGTTCCCACTTGGAAAGAGCAAGGAGGGTGGTATAAGACGGCAGTGGAGACCTCTGCTCTGAAATAGATGCGACCTTTGTCATGCCAGACGTGGGGACATCTGGGCCACTTGAGCAGATGTGCATGATTTATTTGTATGTTCTACATGTTTTAATTGTTTGTTTTATTCATGTTCGCACCCTTTAATTAAAGAACCAGTACTTAAGCTTGGTTAAGGGAGGTGCTTTAAGAGAAAAAGCCTTAAATTCAAATGCTAAGCTTTTCATTTATTGGCAGTTTGAGTTAGGCCATATCTAGTTCCCCCGAAGTCAGTTTTTCATCATTAAAGCAATGCTAATTCAAAGTATAATTCAAACAACATTTTAATAAACTCTATGTGAGGTGCTTACCATGGTACTTGGCACAGGAGTATTCAGTATGTGGGGAGACGTGGAATGCACTCCCTCCCTCTGAGACTCACCTCCTGCTGGAAGACAGACACAGGACAAGGGTGCCCCATGCTGTGGAAGATCTATACCCTGATTTTAGAACTATGAACAACGGGGAGAAGGAGAGAAGTTGCAAATGTGTGCGTTTGGGTGAATTGGAAGGTGCATAGGACAGAAGGAAATGAGAGGCTGGGAACCTGGTTCACTGCAAAATTGAACAGTATTGGGGAAGTTTGCACACACAGGCAAAGGAAATGGAAACAGCAGGAGCCGTGATCCTGAGATCTTGGGGTTTTTTTATCACATCTAATCAAAGAGGTGACAATTCAGCCCTTTTGTGACCACAGGAAACCTGAGAATGAAGTGTCACTTGCAGTGCACAGTCTGAAACAGTGCCTTGGTGAGCAGTAACTGACATTCTGACCTGTGAGCTAGACGGGATGCCTTCTAGGTGGCATAATGTATCATGATTGCTTCACTTCAACAATGGGAAGATATGGGTGATTCCACATACTGTGAGTTTTTGAAAGGGAATTTCATTCGAGGTAGATGAGTAAAATTGAGATTTGATTTTTGGTTGGCAATAGTTCGTGTGATGTCAGATTCATCTGCCGTCTGCATTCTCGGTGTTGCTACCTTCCATGTTCACACAGTCCAAAACCCAGAGGGAGGAGAAGATGAGGGAAGGGATGGAGTCTGATCCCACCGGATTCATATTCCACCTCCAGAAATCAGGTGGGTCCCAGAAGATCACAGCAGTAAACGTCTGACCTCGTGAACCTGGCTGAACTTCATCACATATTCTAAATTGAAACAAAAGACAGATGCTTATTTTTATGGCTGGGCCAGATATTTGCTGAATAATATTCCCATACTTGTTGATACATTCAATAAGCAAACATTACATTTTCTCTCAAATTTAAAGACAAATAACACGTTCAATATTGATTTAACTTTAATAAAGCCAAGGTAACTAATGCAGATTCTTAAATGAAATGCAACTCCTTTTGGTAAAGGGTTGCCTTTGTTCTGAAGCAAAATGCATGCTGCTAGCCCTCCTCTCTTATATTTATGTTCATCTAAGAAAAAAGGTAATAAAGGAAAGAAAAAACAGAGCATTTGAATATGTTGAGCTTAACGCTGTTAACAGGCCGGCTAGAGGTAGGTTGACCATCTCAATGTTCCAAGATTTAATGGGATTTTTTTTTTAACCGATTCCAGCCGTAATTTTCAGAGCTTAGGTTGAAAACTCCTATGGCAATTTTTATGACACAGGGCCATTTTCCATCTCTCCTCTCCCTGTGGGCTCAAGCATAAGACATTTGTTAAACACATATGAGGCCACCTCTTTTCCACTTTTTTTCTCATTCACCAAGAAGACAGGCACTTACAGGCAAACATTCCTCAGGGAAATATGTGGAGATAAAACAGGAGGGAAAAGTATGATAGAAATTATACTTAATAATTATCTTACTGCCTTTTTAGAAATTAAAAGTTCTCATTGGATTGATCTAGAATCATTAGGAAATAGATATATCTACCTTCTCTACCATCAAGGCACCTAATATTTCCATGGGGCTCCACTTTTCATCACTAGACACAGTTTCATATTTTATTCAGACAGATCTTGCCCACCGTAATTTTTGTGTATAAGAATAAAAATAATATCATTATGAGTACAGAGGAATTCTATCTTTTAAACTAAGAAAAGTCATTATAGAATAACTGCTGAGAACAAGTAGTTTAAAGACCACAATTTTATTTGCTGAGTAGGTTTCTCTTAATGAATCCCCTTTCCATTATTCATTATTTATTTCTCATTGCATTTAGTTTTCTAGTTGCATTAAATTTGTCAGGAAGCCATTGTGAAATACCCCTTGATTATTACCAGTGACCAGCAGTAGCACTAAAGGAAAAGCTGTACAATTGTGCAACCGTATGCCTTTCCTTCCTGCATGCATTTCTTCAAAATAGAGCTTTAGTTTGTGTCAGGTTCCACAGGCAGTAGATTCAGAGAGAAAAAGAAGAAAGTCTCTTTGCCTTCTCTTTGCCTTCAGTGGCAGAAATACACTGCCACTGAAGCTAGAGACAGGCAGTTAAACACATTATTAAGATCATCCATATTAAGTGCTCTGGAACTGGTGTGTACAGGATAGCAGACGAGGCTTCCAGGGAGGAACTGAGCTGAGCTTGTAAGAATGAGAAACAGTTATTCAGAGAGCATCAGATCTCACTCTCACAGTTGTGTTCTTAGCCCTAAGAGTGCCTGCGAGTCTCAAAAACCAAACCAAACAAAAACAGAAAAAATATCAGCACCACCCCCACTCCAGGAGATCCTGATTGTTCTGGCTAGGGTATGCCCAGGTATTGGAGACCCTCCCAAACTTTCCTAGAGGATTGCAATTTGCACCAAGGTTTGAGAAACACTGTCTACCAAATCAAAGTGGGAAAGTTAATATTTATCTCTTTTGCTGAAACTTTGGACTAAATTTAAGCACTGTAATAATTCTAGGCAATAATATAAAATAAATTATTTTTAGATCCTGAAGCCTGTCTATGTTGGTTTTAAGGAATTAATTTCTCATCAACATTACTTAGCTGTGTTATTTTTCTCACTGGTCTCTTGTCAAGCTGGATTGATGTAGAGTATTACAAAGAGATTTTGAGAGCCTGTAGAAAGAGAGAGAGAGAGAGAGAGATTGATTTTAAGCAATCAGCTCCTGTGATTTTGGAGGCTTGGCAAATCCAAACTCTACACCCTAGGCTGGCAGGCTGGAGTCCCAGGGACAAATTGCAGCTTGAGTCCAGGGTCCCAGTATCTGGCCACATGGCTCAGCCTAGTTGACCCACAAAATTAACCATCACATCCTGTAAAGGTAAAAATTGGAGCACACCCCCTCCCCAACTCCCTGTTCCTTAAATGAGGGCTATGCAGGTGAATTTCTTCCCGTGAGCATAGCACAGAAAGAGCTGGAGAGTAACTTACGAACTCTGCCTCAGCCAGCTGACAATGAGGCCACCTGGCCTGGCCAGTCCTGCGGACAGCAGGTGCACTTGACGTGATGCACTGAAGAAGGCACTTTATCCCTGTGGCCTTTGTCCCCAATCTAATCATTAAGAAAGCATCCAAAAAACTCCCGTGGCTGAGCATGCTCAAAACTGTCACAGTCATCAGAAACACGAAGTCACGGAAACGCTCAGTCTAGGACAGCCTGAAGAAGCTGGTGGCTGAAGGTATTGGGGTGTCTTCCAGAAGATTCTGAAACCAAAAAGACACTAGATAAACACCAAGGAATCTGAATAAAGTATGGAGTTTAATTAGTAACAACATAACAATATTGCTTCCTGAGCTGTTACCATACAACGACCCATCAACAAGAGCCCAGGGCGTGGGCTGGAGGGGAGTACTTCATTGTCTTCACACAGTCTCTGTAAATCTGAAATTCTTTAACCATAAAATACTCATTACCAAAAAAAAAAAATCAGACAAAGCAAAAAATAAACACATGATTTTGACAACATTCAGACCATTAGTCAAAAATGCCTAAACCCTTTCAATGTTAATTTTTTTCATCATGTAAGATGGTAGAGAAAATGAATTTAAAAGTGAATATGGAAAGTCAGACATTGTCTGCTGCATGGTATGTGTTCAATACCATTAATTTCCTCACTCTACCTATACCTCTTCCAAATTAAAAAAAAAAAGTCTTAGGCTTAGGCTTATTATTATTAAGTAAACATGACCACAATTGAAAACAATAGCTGATTGAGCTATTCACTGCCATTTAAACCTTCACCTCCACTGTACTTATTTATTAGAAAAATCTCCATCAAACCTATATAAACACTAGTATGAGAGAAGCAATAAAATTCTCTGCGGAGAGAACAAATTTTCAATGTGAGTAATCAATATTCTTGGAAACTCCTCAAAAAAGAAGACTATAAGGAAAAGAAATCAAATAGCCTACCGCTGGCAGCATGGGGTGCTATGTACTTAAACTGTCATATGTTGAATCTGGCAGTCTCCCTGTCATTGAGCAGATAAATCTCTTTACCAGAACTCCCTGGTCAGCTAAAATGCACACCAGACACAGCTAAGCCAGACTGCTCCAGCGGAGGAAACTCTGTTGGTGGTCACAGACGCCCAGGACCCAGGTAGAGGAAGTTCTGAATTAGGCTGTCTCCAGTTTAATTCTCCCTACTCCGTTGTCCCTCTCTGTCCATGCCTAGCATTTTGGATTTCAGGTTGATTAGACTGTACCTATTCACTCATAAATTTGAAAATAAACACAGATTAAGTGTGTATGTCTAAAATGAAAGTGTTTTTACCTTTCAGACAAATGACCATGAATTAAAATAATTTCTTTTGGGGAAATCCAAACATATTTTATCTGCTTGCATGTGAACCATGGTCCATGTGAACCACCACAGACAGCCAAACCTGGTGCCTGCATACCTGCCATTAAACACCCAACGGTTCTTGTTAGGAAATCATTTTCCACTCTGTGCCATGTAATCCATTCCCACAACCCAGTAGGTGGTGGAAATGCTGTGCGGGCAGAGTAATCTACACAAGTCACATGTACAAAGGAGTCTTGACTATGTGTAACCAATAAAGATCTTAAGAACCTTCAAGAGGGAAAACGGAAGCATCAGGTGAGACATACAGAGATTTCTCTACCTTTTACTATCTTCAGTTTTGGTTTTGTATCATCAATTTTAATAACATAATTTAGTTTTAAAATTTATTTTCCAAAACTAGAAATGAATTTCTATATTACTCACCTTGACTTACTCAAAGGCCCCTCATTTTAAAAGTTTACAAAACATCTTTTTCCCCAAGAGCAATATGGAGCATTCTTAATTCAGTCCTGGCACACAGGTCTGTGAATGCAGGCCTGGTTGAATTTATGGTACTTGCTATCACCATACACCTGTGAGCAACCTTAAGACCTTATCTTAAATTCCATTTTCAGCCACTGATGCATTTATTTCTCTCCACAATCCTGTGAATGAAATGAAAATAGGCACTATCATTTGCATGTTTTTCAAAAGCAAGAGCTTGTGCTTTGGGAGTTCTTATGTTTCAAGAATGAGCTTTTTAAAAGGAGGGGAGAGAGGGGAGCATCTTAATGACTTCAAACACCAGCTAGGAATGGACCCACCTATCCCTAGATCATCCCTAGATGCCTGTTATTTTTATTTTCTAAATTTATTCTCATTAGGTATACATGACAGCAGAATGCATTTTGATTCCTTGTACACAAATGCAGCACAACTTTCCATTTCTCCTGTAGCCTCTCACCATGTCTGCATTCACACATGTGCCTCGGGCTATGATGTCCTTCTCATTCCACCATCTTTCCTGCCCCCATGCCCTCTTAGTTCTCTTTCAACACCAGGAATCTCATATGGTAGAAAGGGTTTCCCAATGGGGTAGAAATTGCAGAGGGTGATCAAGCTATTTAAATCATACGAAAATTCATAGTGGACAGAATTGCTATGAATGTATTGACTGTGGGAAAGACCTTCAGAAT
Source organism: Geosciurus inauris (assembly GCA_004024805.1). Lineage (NCBI taxonomy): Eukaryota > Metazoa > Chordata > Mammalia > Rodentia > Sciuridae > Geosciurus > Geosciurus inauris. The sequence goes on along the minus strand of PVHX01001000.1, from coordinate 58,920 downwards.
ACAATCAAACTTCTTTTAAACATGAGAGAGTTTATAATTAAGAATCCCTTCCTTCTAAAGCATATGGAAAGGCTTTCACTTCTAGCTCAGACCTTAGTAAGCATGATATAATTCACAGTGGACCAAACTTTGTGCAATAATGAATGTGGAAAAGGGTTTCTGGAGATAGCAGTCCTGATAGAGCATCAGCAAATTGATAGGCAATGGAAAGAGATCCTTCGGATATAATGAATATGGTAATGCTTTCATCTAGCACTCAAATTTTATTCATCATCAAAGAGAATTTTGCAATGAGTACACAAAAAGCTTCCAATGGAAATCAATCCTTGTTCATCATCTGCAAATTCATAATGGAGAGAAACTTTGTACCTCTGGTGTAACCAGGCCTGCAAAGACCTTGGTGATGGTCTTCCCAGTCCTGGCTGTTGTCTCTAGATGAAGCCTTGATAACTGCCATTCTAACTGGCATGAGATGAAATCCTAGAGTAGTTTAGATTTGCATTTCTCTAATTCCTACAAATGTTGAACATTTTTTCATATATTTGTTGATCAATTACATACCTAGATCCCCTTTAAAAGAGATTTTTAAAAAAAAGAATTTTGAAAATATTAAAATTTGTAATATTCATAGAATCTTATAAGGTAGTGTATTATTATCTTCATCTTATCAATGAGGAAACTGAGGCATAGAGGACTTCAAGATTCCAGGGAAGAGCATGGTTAGAGTAAACAGATATGAGGTTCCAATACAGGCATCTGGCCCCAGAGCCTGAGCCTGGGCAATCATGTCATGTTACTTTCATAGGATCAGGTACAAAAATCAGCACACCAAGGGAACAAACAAATTTGAAAAACGGTATTGAGTAAACTGCTTAAATTTATAGGGCCCATTGCTGATGTGTTTGGAATTTTGTGTAGCTTGAAGATTAAATGGTATATTGTTTGACTTCAGACAAATTTTGGTTTAAATCCAGGTGCTAACATATGATAGCAACAGAAATAAGCAGAAGTCATTCAATCTATCTGAACCTCACTCCTTGTCTTGAAATAAGAATGATAGTACTTATGTCATTAATTAAATAATTTAAAGTACAAACATTTGCTAAACACTGGGAATATAATAAATTTTCAGTATGTAGTAGTTAAATGCAAATGTATTCTTCTATACTGGATGTTTTAACATTTAAGAATTGAAATGTGTCCTAGCAAATACTTAGTTTCAACTTTTGGCAAATCACATTTTTGCCAATACGTCTAAAGACTCCATGGTTGAATAAACCCACAGATGTCACTATCTTGTTAGATGTGCTCATGTACACATAGTCACAATGCATTCACCTTTATGATTTTAAAACACATTAAAATATTTACATTTTTTGAAATATCATTTGTTTGTCTTCTAAAGATAGGAGTATGTTAGTTGATTTTTGAAAACTAAGTTAAAAATAACAGGAATCCAAACGTGTTTGGACTGCAACCAGGATGCATTTGTGATACTTCAAAGCAGGTGAATCACATTCTGCGTGTTTCAGTGTGCACGGGTGGTGGAGGTTTCCAAGCTACACGGGGAACTCAGACCTCCTTCACGGGCTCTGCTTTCCCCGCCTTGCTTCTGCTCAGTCTTCAAAATGGTCCGTCTTCACATTTTGACTTCTTGTAAAATATGTCACAGGAAAAAGAAATCAAAGGATTGTTACTCAGAAGGTATGAAATGTTTTGCAATTTTTTTAAACCAGGAGCATTAAACATGTTTTTTTCTCTTTTGACTCTATTAAAATACCAACTATGGTGTGTTAAAAACAAAACCGAATTGCATTGGTTGATTTTATTGTAAGGACCTATCGTTTTCTACCCGGTTGTGTAATTGTTGTAAATAACCATCTCATCCACATCACCTTGGTGAATGATTCCCTGACCACTTTTCAGGACCAGTTTTTATGCAGCCTATTGGAAATTTTTCAGCACTCCCTGCTCACTTAGCTCTGATAGAAACTGGCGTGTAAACTATGGCCTGTGTACTCAAGGGTTTTTAATATACTTAAAGAACAATGCTCATTAAACATCCATCTGCCGGCTTGTTCATGTCGCATGTGAAAGATTTCAGAGGAAAACAGTGCTGTTAGTGATGGGTAATAACTAACATTTTAAAACTACTTACTCCATGTCACATACTTCAGAAAGGTTTACCTCACCTGAAACAGGGTGAATATTATTAGCATTTTCGTTTCAGGGGCCATGCAGAGATAGAGATCCTGAGAGCAGGGAAGTGTTTAAACACCCTTATGTCAAGATCCACCTTGTCCCTTGCTAGTGGAGACCATTTTAAAAATATTATGCAGAAGATCCATCCATAGCAGATCAATGGCTAGATGGTTGTCATTAGGATCTATCCCTTTCTCCCCTCCTTCCTTCTGGAGTTAGATCTCAGGATGAGCTAAGAAAGGAAGAGTCACCCTGTTTGGCGTAAGAAGTGATTATCCACCCACAAGTTGTGGACACCTCCTCATATGCACTAGCAGAAACCGGGAAGGTGTACGTGGCTGTGAAATGTTCTGGAGCTGGGTCCAAACAGAAGTTCCGGCCTGGTCTGGAGGGGATAGTTCACTGGCTTGGTGGAATCCTTCCATGGATCAGGCCGAGATGCCTGGATTTAGTCCTAATTCACCCACGGACATACGTCTTTCACTTCATAGATAATTTGGAGTTAATGAGATAGCTACACCGAAACACCTTGCCAAACACTGAGGAAGAAGACAGGAGGTTCGGAAGGTGAGCATTTTAGGATGGATTAATTACATAAGGCTAGATACTACCAGCTGTTGCTGCTTCCCGAGTAAACAGGGATGACGCTCCCTTCCCTAAAATGTTGAGGAAATGGGCACAGAGAGCCCTGGGAAGCTCAGTGGTAGCTGTCAACTACAGACCCCAATTCATGGTAGCAGACACGATAATTGATCTGGAATTCCTTCTGTCAATAAAGATGTCATGATTCCGAAAAATTAGGAGCCACAGGCAGCAATCAATGACAAGAGGCACATTTCACGGATGTCACGTTAAGAATGGGGATCAGGGGTCCCTGATCTGCTAGGATGTAGGAGCACTCTGCATACCTTCAGTGCCTCCCCTACCCCTTCCCCACCCTCTGCTGATGGACTGCCCACCTGACACAGTGTTACCTCATTGGCTATAATCTCAGGGCCATGATTGGTCCGAGGACCCTTCATAAGCTGTTACACTTCCTGGAATAAACAGGTTCTGCGTCGCACTCTGGCAGAGCAATATTTCCTATCCCCAGAGTCTGGGGTGAGTGACTCCGCGATTGTCCACCCCATACCTCGTCCCATGGGACCCCATTTCGTCTTTCCTAAGGACCCCTTACTTTCATCTCCCGGCACCCCAGCTCGTCGCCAGACCCACGCAAGGCACAACATAAAACATCATTTTGGCACCCACGTGCTCTAGGGCCTGCTCGATCCCTCGGTAAGTGACCTCGTGGCAGTCCCCTGTCTTTCTTGTCTTGCTGGTGAAGGTAACACCAGCCTTTTTGTAATTATACTCTGTGTCTGTCTTTGTGCGGTTTTTTTCTGTCCCCTTTGCTTTCGGTTTCTTTTTGCTAGCGTTTCCTCCAAATTTAGGGAAACTTCCCCTGGTGGCGGCCCGTCTGCGGGCTGGTCCCGCTCCTCCCCCTCTCCCCAGAGGCCCCGGCTACCACCGCCTGCCTGGGGCCGATGTCTCCTGGATCGGGCGCTACCAGCACCCACGCCGCCCCCTTGGGGCAAGCCTGGGACTCCACAGTCCCATCCGCAGCTGCATGGAGAATCAGCAAAAGCGCTGCTGTGAGGTGTTGGGAGGTTATTTTTGTGCCTGGAGGAGGGGGCAGGTTGCCATGCATGAGGCGCCCACACCTCTGGCCACAGCCACACCCCCTGCCTCAGGTGAGCCGCCCAGTGCTGCAGGCGGCCCAGGGTCGCTGCTGCCCGTCTGTACGCAGCCATTGCGGACACAAAGCATGCAACCGGAGGGGCTTCCTCAGAAAGCACAAATGCCCTTGGCGTCCAGTCGCGATTGGAACGTTACTGTTTGCTTTCACTTTAACATCTCCCGCCCCCACTCCTTCAACATGGGAAATCTACCCTCCTCGATCCTCTCCTCCTTCATGGGGGATGAAGACAACCTCAATGATGTTTCCCCCACAGCAGCCCCCAAAACCAGTCACATAGCCTTGATAGTTGGTCCTCAACTTCCTGTGCACACCCTCTTCCTGGAGATTCCCCCCTCCGACTCCCCTCATATTGACCCTGCCCTGCCTTCAGAGCCCCTGCAGTTGCCCCTCCTCCTCCCTACCTTGCTTCCTCTGCCTGCAACCTGCTCACTCGTCTCTCTCCTTCTAACCCTTTTTGCCCGACCCTACCCACCGCCAACACGTGTACGGTTCCTCTCTAGGCCGAAGGCAGTGTCCACCCCTGGATTGCCACTCCAGTGTCCGAGCTTATGTAAGGTCTCGGGGTCCTAAGCCTTCTTCTGCTCCTTCTCTTTGTCAAATGTATAAAGACAATTAACCAAACTAGAACCTAAACAAGCTCTCCTAGTTCATATCATTAAAGAATCACAGGAACACAAGAAAATTCCCACCGCATGGATCGCAGCCCTCAAAAACGTGTAAGAAGCTCGCCTGCCCCATCTTCACTGGAAACACAAGGCTTCACAGCTTTGGCTGACCTTAAGCCCAAACCCCCTTCTCTTCCAACCCCATTTCCCCTTCTCTTAGGAGAGAACTCACTTCAGGGCATGTTCACATGGGCTGGTTAAACAATGACAGGTGAGATCTCTGAAAGATGGGCACAATCTAAGACAGGCACAGTCTCGTTTGCCCCCCCCCCCCCCATGCAACATGTAGGAGTCTGGAAAACCAGTGAAATGATTCTCTCCCATGAGATTATCACAGATCCCTCTGACATGCTTACTTATGGGCCACATAGGCCCCACTGACCTTTCAATAAGAGTAAAAAGGGAGAAATATAGGGGCTCTCTCCATACCTTCAGCACCTCCCCTCCCCTTTTCCCCACCCTATGCTGATGGACTGCGTGCCTGACACAGAGCGGTACCCCTTTGGCTGTAACCTCAGGGCCATGATTGGTCCGAGGACCATTCATAAGCTGTTACACTTCCTGGAATAAATGGGTTCTGTGTCTCGCTCCAGCAAAACAGTTTTACCAGCCCCCAGATTCTGGGTGAAGTGACTCTGCGACTGTCCACCCCATACCTCATCCCATGGGACCCCATTTTGTTTTTCCTGAGGACCCCTTACTTTCATCCCCCCAGGACCCCAGCTCATTGGCAGACACACACAAGGCACGACATGAACAACACTAGGATTTCTGGCGACACTCACGATATTGGTAAAGCTACATGTGACAGTCAGTGCTGGTGTTGTCTGACTTACATACCAAAGTGATAAACGTGTGGAAAGCAGAAAAGAGAGCTCAGCCACCTCCCCACTCTGCAGACCTGCCCAGCTTCTTAGACCTGTGGCTGTTGGCAAGGGGCCATCAGGGAGGATGAGGAAGAGCTCAGGAGGCCACAACAGGAACACGAGGTTCACATCTGCCCATTCCTTTCTACAAATGGCTCTTAGATCTCACACAGTCCTGTGACTTAGGCCATCCTAGAAGGCTTGCTCGTCTGGAGAACTGTTACTATGTGTACTCTCTCTTTTCTCCCTTGGTTGTTCCTAAAGCCAGTATTGGTTATGTCTTTTCTAGCTCTCTGCTCCACTCTCCAGTTCCATTTGTCCAGAACTGGTTATAGGACTGGACCACCAGTCACACACCTAACTCTTCATTTCTGAAGCTCTGCATCACCTCTGCTCCATGCCACCCTGAGCTTCCTTATAAGAAGTGTGGTCCTTGGACCCTCAGCATAGAAGACTTCCACCCATGCAGTTATAGAAATGTGGATCAATACATGTTTTCCCTATAGTCCATATGCTATAATGTGTGTGACTTTTTTAATGTGATTTTTAATCTTTCTTATCTTTTATGTGTATATTTTATTCTTTTAAATTGTTTTTTTTACAGTAGAATGCATTTTGACATATTGTACACAAATGGAGCACAAGTTCTCATTCCTCTGGCTGTACATGGTGCACAGTCACTCCAGTAATGTAATCATACATGTATATAGGGGAGTAATGTCCATCTCATTCTACTGTCCTCCCCACAGCCCTGCCCCCCTCACTCCACTCTACACAAACCAAAGTTTCTTCAGTCTTCTCTATCCTCCCACCTCACTATAGATCAACATCCACTTATCAGAGAAAAAATTCAGCTTTTTGTTTTTTGGGATTGGTTTATTTCATTTAGCATGATATTCTCTAGTTCTATCCATTTACTTGCAAATGCCATAATTTCATTCTTCTTCAAGGCTGAGTAATACACCATTGTGTGTATATAGCAGTTTCTTTATCCATTCATCTATTGAAGGGCATCTAGGTTGGTTCCATAGTTTAACTATTGTGAATTGAGCTGCTATAAACATTGATGTGGCTGTGTCACTGTAGCATGCTGATTTTAATTCCTTTGGGTATAAACCGAGGAGTGGGATAGCTGGGTTGAATAGTGGGTCCATTCTAAGTTTTCTGAGGTATCTCCATACTGCTTTCCAGATAGGTTGTACCAATTTTCAGTCCCACCAGCAATGTATGAGTGAACTTTTACCCCACATCTTGCCAATATTTATTGTTACTTGTATTCTTGATAACTACCAGTCTGACTGGAGTGAGATGAAATCTTAGTTTTGATTTACATTTCCCTAATTGCTAGAGATGATGAACATATTTTCATATGTTTGTTGATGGATTGTATTTCTTTTTCTGAGAAGTGTCGGTTCAGGTCCTTAGCCCATTTATGATTGGGTTATTTGTTTTTTGGTGTTAAGTTTTTTGAGTCCTTTATATATACTGGAGATTAATGCTCTATCTGATGTGTGTGGTAAAGATTTTCTCCCATTCTGTAGGCTCTCTCATCTAATTATTGATTGTTTCCTTTTCTGAGAAGCAGCTGTTTAGTTTGAATCAATTTCATTTATTGATTCTTGATTTTATTTATTGTGCTTTGAGAGTCTTGTTCAGGAAGTCAGCTCCTAAGCCAACATGACAAAAATTTGGGCCTACATTTTCTTCTATTAGGTGCAGGGTCTCTGGTCTAATGTCTAATTCTTTGATCTGCTTTGAGTTGATTTTTTTTGCAGGGTAAAAGATAGAGGTTTAATTTCATTTTACTACATATATATTTTCAGTTTTCCCAGCACCATTTGTTGAAGAGGCCATCTTTTCTCCAATGTATGTTTTTGGTACCTTTGTCTAGTATGAGATAGCTGTATTTATGTGGGTTTGTCTCTGTGTCTTCTATTTTGTACCATTAGTCTACATATCTATTTTGGTGCCAATACCATGCCTTTTTTGTTACTGTAGCTTTGTAGTATAGTTTGAGGTCTGGTATTGTAATGCCTCCTGCTTCACTCTTCTTGCTAAGAATTGCTTTGGCTATTCTGGGTGTCTTATTTTTTCAAATGAATTTCATGATTGCTTTTTCTAGTTCTATGAAGAATGTCATTGGGACTTTAATTGGAATTGCATTAAATCTTGTATAATGCCTTTGGTAGTATGGCCATTTTGACTATATTAACTCTGACTATCCAAGAGTATGGGAGATCTTACCATCTTCTGAGGTCTTCTTCAATTTCTTTCTTTAGTGTTTTGTAGTTTTCATTCTGTCACTTCTTTTGTTAGATTGATTTTCAAGTATTTTATATATGTGTGTGTGTATATGTGTGTGTGTATATATATATATATATATATATATATATATATATATATATATATATATATATATTTTGAGGCTATTGTGAATGGGATGATCTTCCTAATCTCTCTTACAGGGGATTCATTGCGTATGTATAAAAAATGCATTTGATTTATGGGTATTGGTATTATGTATTATGGGTATCGGTAACATGCATGGGACACATTGTTTTCACTTAATACATGTGTGTTGGAATTAAGAATTATGTCGTTCAGCATCTTCTACAATTAACAAGTAGGAACAAGGCCAGGAATGGTGCATATCTGTCATCCCAGCCACCCAGGAGGCTGAGGCAGGAGGATTGTAAGTTTGAGGCCAACCTCAGCAATTTAGTGAAACTCTCTCAAAATAAAATAAAAAGGGTTGGTGATATAACTCAAGTATAGAGCGTCACTGGGTTCAATTCCATGCACCCACCCTCCAGAGGAGGAGGAGAAGGGGGAGAAGGAAGAGCAGGGAAAGAAGGAGGAGGAGAAGGAGGAAGGCAAGGAAACCAGGAGGTGAGCAGCCTCCAGAAAGGAACAGTCCTCAACCTGAATGCCATGTTAGAGCAAGACATTCCTCATTTCAAGAATTTAGTAAGGCTTCATCTAGCTAGCAGGATCCCCTAGATGAACTTTTTACTCTGGTTAAAAGTCCTTGTAAAAAGGGTCCATGTATAGTGTGGCACCATTTTTCAGAATATTTATTTTGCTTTCTCTCATTCACACTTCCTGAATTTCTTTAATTATGCTTCAGTAGCCTCCGCTTTGTCACTAGGGGGGAATATGCTGCTATGAAACTAAAAATGACAGTGAAAACATTCGATTATCAACTGTTACATTTACTACTCTGAAAACAAAGAAGCCTAGTGAGGAAAAAAGAGACGAGATTCAGAAGACCAGGTCAGAGCAAGAGCGACACACCCCAGGCTGGTAGATGCGGGTTCACTTCCACTGGGTGGCGATGAGGGCGACCAGTGCCAGGCGGATCCCACGCCACTCCCGGGCAGTGCTGTGAGGGATGACCTTGTTGTTTTCTCTCAGTTTTCCCAAAGCACAGCTGCACATCATGCTTGTTTTCTTTCTCTCCATCATTTAAATTCTGGACCTGGTCAAACCTGTTTCCCTGAAGTTTCTCAGCTTATGAGCTGAGACTGAATCGCTTTTAGCGTTTACATGGACACTTGTGTGTAAGTGCTTACAACTAATTAGTTAATTAGTTACCCGCATATTTATTTTGGTTACTAAGTTACCAGAGGATCAGACTCACCATGACCAACATCTTTTTACCTTATGTTCTCAAACAGGGTGAAATAAATTGCTCAGAACTTGGTCAAACATAGATTACTGCTCATTCTGCCAAGAAAAAAATGGCTTTGACATGTTGAATGACATTATCAATGAATCGATTTAATTCACAATGTACTTCTTAAGACAGCCCTTGGCAGAGATCAAGTTTACTCATTGTTAAAATATTTTTTAAAAATCAGATTTATCAGCATAACTCCGTGGTTAAGGATTGCTCATTAGTTCTGTTAGCAGAAACCACGGCCCTGCCCACACTCGCCTCTTCAGTCCCTCTTAGATTATCTCACTGCCCAAATGTACTTCATAAGAACATTGTGGGTTCAAATGTGTGAGATATGCCTTGTTTTTGACAGCACTTTCCTTCTTCAGTTTGACTGGTTTATTCATCTTGTTACCCCTTCGTGCCCACGAACACATAACTGAGGGTAGAAACTTCACCTTTACCTAAGGAAAGAATTCCCACAGCTTGGGTTTCTATCCAACCATATAACATATGAGTTGGAAGATGGCGGACAAAGGTATCAAGAAGTCTTCCCCACGTCAAAATTCAGCCTGAGGCTGGCTCTATTTCATTAATGCAGAACTTGCAATCACAATCTATTGTGTTCTCTAATATCACTTGAGTGGACAAAATGGTGTCTGTTCAGACAAGAAACTAAAACCACATTTCAACAGTGGGTAAAAGGTCTGATGGACAGAAGCTCAATGAGCCTCTGAAGATGGGCACATTGGGACCGTTGGGCAGTGGGAAGCCTTGGGATTTTCTAAATTCAATTTCTCCTTCCACCTTAAGTGGTGCTATATAAATTTGGAATCATTCTGACAACCTTTGAGACTCCAGATATTTCATAAAGGTTCATGTCGCTGTTAAAGTCGCTATTCTCGATATTGGCTGATAGCAGGACAAATGCCCAGAATCGGGAACCGATGCCGTTTGACATTGTTTTAAGTCATGATAGAATCCCTGAAGAATGTGAACACCTCCACTTCCACTGAATATGGTAGTTTCTTTATTCCTTCACATATTTATCCAAAATATTACTAAAAGAAATTCAGATAGCCAATGAAAAACTGTATGTTTATAAATTTAATCCAGGTACTGGATTAACTAACATTGCTCATCTTCATGGTATTCAAAATTAACATGAGTGATGAGAGAAAATTATTTGAAAAGATAGAGAGCTAAGTGCCCTGTCTCCCTATCAAATATATCTCTACACAGTTATAAAAAGTATTCAAAGCCTGTGCCAACTTCACACATCACTCAGAAAATGAAAAGAAGAAAAAGATATGCAAGGGGGCTCACTTACAAAGTCCTGTAAGTCACAACATAAGCGACTGTAATAAAACAGCACATGCACTGCATGATGCCAGAGGATGCATAAGGTGAGACCCAGGCCAGGCGCACTGGTAGGCCTAGCTACTGAGGAGGCTGAAGCAGGAGGATCCCAAGTTCAAGTATAAACTGGGGCCGGGCATGGTGGTGCATGCCTGTTAATCTCAGCATCGTAGGAGGCTGAGGCAGGAAGATCTAAGATTCAAATCCAGGCTCAGCAATTTAGCGAGGACCTAAGTGACCTAGCGAGAACTTGTCCCACAATTAAAAACAAAAAGGTTGAAAACTAAAAAGGGATGGGAATGTGGCTCTGTGGTTAAGAGCTCCTGGTTCAATCGCCAGTACAAAAAAAAAAAAAAAAAATCAAAAACTGCAGACTGGGCAGCTTAGTGAGACCCTGTTCAAAATAAAAAGGGTCTGTAGCTCAGTGATTGATTGTACATTCCTGGATTCAATCCCCAGTACACACACGCGCACGCACACACACACGATCCAGTAAATTTCCATGCTTGCTTTAATGAGACACTTGCAGCTTTTACCACAAATACTACAAATATAGTAACTTAAATGTTTCCATTCAATCTGATACCTTAAGGTTATAATAAATCCCCACTGGAGTAGATTTGGATTCCACAATCTGTCCACACAATATATCTTATCACATGATTCTATAAACTTTTGATTAAAAGTCATTAAATTAATTACAGCTATATCAGCAGTCAAAATTTATAATGAAGTCAGGAATTTACTGTTTCAAAATTTACAATCCTTCCTGTCTTTTCTAAACTGCTCATTACAAAATTTAGACATCATATTTCATTAAAAGAATAGAAAGTCATCAAATAAATAATCTAACATTACATCCCAACACCCTAGAAAAAGAAGAACAAATCAACACCAAAAGCAGTAGAAAACAAAATAATTAAAATCAGAGCCAAAATCAATGAAATTGTATTTGCAATATTTGGAAAAGAAACATTTTTCTTTAAATATTTTTAGAAAAATACCCTTTATTATGGAAAGTGCCCTTGCAAATCACAATGTAAATAAAGAACTCAACTGAACCTGAACTTTTTATATTATGCAACCTACCAAAAGATACAGAATGACATGAAATAAAAAATTATGTATTTATTTAATACCATTACCAAAAATAAAGGAGGCACTCAAATCTACAAAGTCTATAACTTAAAAATTCTATCCTATTTTTTGAAAAACATATTATTTCTTCCAAATTTTCTGAAATATGTTAAAAGGAAATTATTTGCATAAACATACAAAGTTCTGCAACTTATACATTCTCTAGATTTTAAAACATAAACCAGCATATTAATTTACTAGTTCAATAGAAAATTACATCTTTGAGCCATGTTTGACAGGTTTTAATTAAACATAGGAAAACCTTTTATTCTTAGTTATCCAGGAGATACTAACCCACTTCTGATACTAAGTCTTAAGTAAAACAACTGTGAAAGCCTAATGTGTTATTTTCCCTGCCAGGAATTATATAATTCAAGCATGTAAAATGAAGCAATGTTGTAGTCAATATCAAAATAAGTGCGCTCGATCCTCTCTCAAAAGAGTAATGTGCCAAATCAGTTTATGCTGTAAACAATCCACCAATGCTGGGAAATAGAAAGGAAAAAGCAGATGATTTTCCTCTTGAGAAAATATTTGACTTCATCCTGAAAAAGCTGATCAACTGTCTTGGACGTTCTCTCCTCCAAATGCACGCTACTTTTGTCCTCTTTCCCAGGATTACGGAGGCCCCATTGAAAACTCCAAAGATTTCACACATAAATGTTAATTTTTTTTAGAGGAAATAGGAAAAACAATAATGTGTGTCTTTTCCCTTAAATAATTAAGAATCATAGTTATACCCTGAAATATCAGTTAAGGAGGATGATAGCTTTCTTCATTCCTTTCCTTCTGGGAAGTCAGTTACTCCCTCTCAAATATTTCTGTGCATCGCCACCAGGTGTTACAGCGTAAGCATCGGCACTCTGGAGGATGCTGGGCAACCTGGAAACTCACCACTCATTCCACTCTTCATCCATCGTCATGGTGGGAAATCTGATTTTCTAGACCAGCCTACTTTGTGCTCTAATTATGAGGATTAGAAAGTCAGCTTAATTTTTCTCAATGTGACTGCCCCGAAAGTACCTGAAATCTGTCTTTGCTCTCCACATAGGTATTCTAGTCTAAGAGAAAAATAACCTGTTTCCAGCTGGTTTTCATGTATGGTGGTTGCAGCCTCTTTGCAACTGTGCCTACATTCTCATACTTAATCTAGTGTATAAGGGTGACGACCAAAAATTTAAATACTTTTTGTCAACAGAGTCTGACAGGGAAAGGCAATGCTTGCTATGGTTTGAAGGTGTCCCCTTCAAAATCCATGTGTCGAAACATAGGGACCACTATACTGGTATTAAGAGGTGGCCTGTTAGGAAATGATGAAGTCATGATGGACCCCGTCCTCGTGACCTTACAAAAAGCTGTTTGGAGGGAGGTGGCCCCTTCTATGCCTTCTATTTTTTCCACCAAGGAAAGATGCAGAGTTTTTCTCCCTGCAGGACCTAGCAACACAGTGCCTTCTTGGAAGGAGACACTAGATCCCTCACTAGACCCTGAGGTCTGGAGGTATCTTGATCTTGGATTTCCACCCTCTAGAGGTGTGAGCCAGAAATTTCTGTTGTTTGTAAATCCCTAGTCTGAGACATTCTGATCAGCCTCACTAATGGACCAAGACAATTGCTCAGTTATGTCTTTCTCTGTTTGATAGTGTTCAATTGTTTATGTGAACTGTATAGGAAAATGCACTATTTGTCTAACTACAGAAAACAGTATGGTGAAAACCTGTCCTTGGGCAGGTTCCACAAAATAAGTCAACAACCTTCTTTGGAAAAGCACGATATGCTATCGATTTTTTTCTTTGATTTTTTTGTCAAGTGAAAAACCTACCTTGTAAAAATGAATTTATATTGTAGTTCGATTGCACTGTTTGAAACTAAGGATAAGAATATATAATCTTTCATATTAAAAAGTCTTAATTTTCAGCATGCCTAGTAAATTTTGAATAGTATCCTATTGGTGTAGTTACTGTTGGTGATGCTGTCCTTTTGAGTCATTGTGCCTTGGGTAAATATGCTCCAGTCACTGAGGAACAGAGGAAGATTCCCATTTTTCCGTATAGTCTTCTCCCAAACAATAGTTGCTCATTAAATTTTGCATATGGTGACTAATTTAGAGGAAAGTCATGTAAACAAAAACTAGCAAAGAATGTACTAGAGGGGCATGAGATATTTACTAAGTGTACAAAATTTAAAAAATATATTAGTAGAAGAGGCAAAAAGTACAGTTTTAGCTATGTCATTTTCCAAATGAAAAATCCAACCATTCACAGGAACTTTTATTCTTAGAATATGAAAATAATTATATAAAGGAATCCAAATAATATAACATGGGAAGTTTCACTGCAATGATTATCTTGGAAGCAGCTTTCAAAACTTTCCATTCTTACCTGGACTGTATGTAGGACTAGGGTTAATTTATTTGCATTTGTGTTCAATATATAGCAACCAAAAAGAAATCAGATAACTAATTTAAAAACAAAATTTACATGGCTTTCATATATATCTACTAATACAAATGATAGATATATCTATAGCTAATCAATTAGAAAATGATAATTATAATTTCTGGGTAGCAAAATAAAACATGATTTTTTATAATTTCATTTATATAATATATATTTTTATCTGTTTTCTACAATGACAGTGGTTTGCTTGTGTTTTAAGGTAATTCTCAACATATTTCAAATAAATATTCCAATCTGAACTTTTCAGCTACTCTTTCTTTTTTTCCTTTATTAATATTATTGAAACTAAACTTCAAAAAACCAAAAATAATAACTTAGGATTTTTTTCCTCAGTGGACCTACTTAGAGATTAAAAAAGAAATGTGAGATAATAAGTGTTTTAATAATTCAACACATTACAAATAATAAACAGACCAATTATTTAAGAGTAATAAATGATTTCATTTTTCATTTTTCATTTAGTTTGATATTCTTATTCCGATGAAAGGGAATGTAAGTTTATTTTTACCCATAAGGGGTAGAAATAGTCTAACAGAATAACTTACCTTGAATTTGCTATAAAAAGAATGACTGCACCTATGACTGTTAGTCATTTCCAAATGTTTTGCAAACTTTTATTTCCCTGTTTTATACATCATTCTATTCTAGTGATCCATAGCTACATGTGGTTTGAAAAAGAAAATGTGGTATATATATACAATGAAGTTTTACTCAGCCATAAAGAAGAATGAAATTATGGTATTTGCTGGTAAATGGATGGAACTGAAGAATATCATGCTAACTGCACTAAGCCACACTCAGAAAGTCATGGGTCAAGTGCTTTCTCTTGTATATGGAAAATGCAGAGGTAGGGGAACCCATAAAAATAGAAGAGAGACCAATAGAGTAGAGAAAGGGGAACCAGGAGAGAGAACAGGAAGGAAAGAGAAGTACTTGGGACTGAAGTCAAGCAAAGTATATTCCATGCATGCATGATTATGTCAAAATGAACCACACGATCAAGTATGACTATAATACACTGGTGAAAACATTTTCAAAAAGAAAAAGGAAACCAGTAATCACCTATGAGTACATGCAAAACAAAGAGAAAAGAACTCAGAACTAGTAGGTTTCTTTGATAGGCCAATAGAGAAAATCTATAAAATTCCACTGAGTATGATAAGGTTTAACTCATAAGTAGAGAGTAGTTTTACCAAGTTCCTTTCAGACACATTACAGTGGTCAAGCTACATTAATCTCTGTGATATAATAGGCAGGGAAATGAACAGTCTTCATTCCTAGGGGTTATAGTATGCCATTTTTCTTGGTCAAATCCCTGGATGTATAAATCAAGATGAAATTAAAATTTGTATAAATAAAAATCAAACACCAAATAATATTTTATATAGTCATAAAATGTATCATAATAAAATCTGTGCTATTTTAAAAACAATTTTAGGCAATGTTGTACTAAAGAAGAAAAAAATCTATATTTTGAATCATGAACCAACTTCATGCTATTAGAAATAAAAGTGTCCTCCAAAACCAATGGAACCTGGCATTCTTGTCTGAACAGAAACAGTCTGGAAAAAAAGTTCTCATTTTTTAAATCATTTCAGTACATGCCTGATGACATTTGGAAACATCTGGTTTTAATGATGTCCAAAGGACATTCCAGAATGGTGGGGTCTAGATGTACAGATATGTAAAAAAGTACTTCTTGTTAATTTTCATAAATGGAATGCAGAAAGTGGATAAATTCATGCTAAAGAAAGATGAGAATTGCTATTTTGGAGGGTTCTTTGAAAAACAATCACAAAGAGAATTAAAATACCTGGATTACACACTGTCTAATGAATAATTGCTTGACTTGTTGATCTGAAATCAAAGTCACAATTGATTTTCATCCAAGATTCTTGACAGGCTGAAATCAATGGCACCAGTTCAAGCCACTCTGGCACAGCCTAATTGAGAATCTGTCTCCAGAACAACAGCAAGCTAATCTACTATCAGATGGGGGGAAAATTAAACTTGGCTTTTATTTCATGACTAGAATTTTTATTTTTCAGTTTCAATTTAAATTACTATAGCATCTAGAACTTTTAGTGGTTTGCATAGAACAATGGTTAGGTGATATAAAAATTATTGTGTAGGAATTGTGAAATAAATTTATAATTAACTTATACTAGAATATCAGCCATAAGGAATTGAATTGATTGTGTCTAGGTTGGTTATGAATGTTCATGTGTGAAGCTAAGTTATGAGCATGAAATAGTTTCAGAATGTGGAACTGGTGGAAAGATTTACCCCCAAGCATATGTAATTCTGTCTTAGCTTTTCACCTTCCAAAAAAGGAAAATAAATCTAAAGTATGATTTTATAGGTAATTAAATGTGGTTCATATTCTCAAAGTTGCTTTGCTTTTCAAGATTTTTATTCAAGAACCATGTAATCTTAGCTATAGAAGGTGTCATCTTTTATTGCTTTGCTTTGGAAAATATCTTATCTCCCTTAAAAATTATCTATTTAAGTAAGTGAGCAAAACTTGGAACAAATACCGGAAGCTCCTTTCCTGAAAATAAATCTAAACCTTTAATTATGTACACTTGTGGCACTTAAGTAATTTGATGTACATTTCTTGCCTCCATTGGGTTAGTACAGGTTGAATTGTTCCTTGAAAAAGAAAATAAATCTCTTTTTAATGTGGTAGGTTTTGGTGGAGTTGTTGGATGAGCTGGTTCGGGAAAAACTTTTAAAGAATCAGGTGCCTCAGATGTTGAATGAAGTGGTTTTTTGAATAGAAATCATAAAATGACGAAAAGTATTTTGGAGGAAAGTTCCCAAAGATTAGCTATTTAATGGATATGTATATCAAATTTATGATGTATGAAGCGCTATTCTACATGCTTTGCATACATTAACTTTTCTTATTTTTGTAACAACTCTGAGTCAAGTATTGTTATTCTACTTTAAAGGGGAAGAAATTGAGGCAAGAGCATTTAGGTAACTTGTGTAAGTTTACAGAGCTAATCAACAGTAGAGCAAGTGTACTGCTCTTCCTTTGGTGTTAACATATACTTTGAAAACTAAAATGTATTCAACTTTTTCAAAGACACATTGAGAAATGTGTCCAGGATTTATGATATTAGCTACTTTGGTTACCGCCGAATTGTTAGAATGAATTTTAAGGTTTATTCAAGAGAATTATAGGAAGTCTGTGCTAGAAGAATAAAATAAAATTGGTTGTTTGAATTATTGTTAATAATTATTGTTAATAATATTGTTAATACTCATTAGAGGAGTGAGAAACAGAGATCGTGTCTACCAACCTTTTCAATAATTCATAATTGAATGTGGAATTTTTACAATGACTCTGAGCATGAATAAATGCAAATACACTTTTCAATACCTAACCCTGTATAATATCCTGAGCTCTAAAACAAAATAACATCTCAAAGTAGATTCTAAAAGAGCACACCTAGATTTTTTCAACTATGTCAGAAATTCCCAGCTCATATCCAGTGTACAATGGAGCACATCTGTAATCCCAGCTACTTGGGAGGCTAAGGTAGGAGGATCACATGTTCCAGGCCAGTTTGAGCAACTTAAAGAGACTCTGTCTCAGAATAAAAAATAAAAAGGGCTGGAGATTTAGCTCAGTCGTAGAGCACCTCTGGGTTCAATCCCCAGCACTACAAACACAAAACCAACCAAACATGGAGTTGTAGAAAGTCTGACTATAATGAGACAATTAGGCTGACCATAGAATTTGTCATCAAGTAGGGACACCATTGAAAGTGAAATGTGATACTCAAAAGAAATAACAGCATTTAACTGATCCCCCTGGAATATTAGCCAGGGGTTTGCTAGGTAGATTGCCATGCACATGGGAGAGGATTGTGAATGCTAGCCATAAATCAACACAGACCTCTCTCTTATCAGCCCTCCTTCTTTTTCCAGTGCCACCTATTTTGACAAAGGTGTTGAAATCTGTATAGGTCAGCTTTCTAGTGAACACTTAGAGAGTTCTCATGGGTGGGAGAGGTCTTGAAGAATTATCTAACACATGTGTTCTACTCTTCTATTTAAAAACTGTCAGAACTGTGTCAATATTCTCACATCCATCCATTTTATTTATTCAACAAGTACAGCAGCTATATGGTGGCACCCAACCTACTTTTTTTCAAAACTTTTAGCGCATAATAATTATATAGAATGGTGGGTTAAATTGGTATATCCATTCATGAAAAATAATAAAATTTGGTGGACTTCATTCCCCCTCTACTCTACTGGTCCATTACTGAGATCCCCATTTTTCCCTTTAGCTTCCACATATGAGAGAACATACACAGCCTGTTTGCTTATCTGGAATATCCCTGAAAGCATGGTCCCAAGGCAGCAAGGCTCAGGGGAGGGACTCCTAGGCAATGATGATGTCACGAGGGCCCAGACTCACCAATGATGGCTGAGTGGACTACTGGGAGGTGGGACCTAGTTGGAGGAAGGTCACTGAACACTGCCCTGGAAGGAATGTTTCCCCAGTTCATTCCTCTGTCTCACCACACATGCTTGTGCGCTCTCTTGCTCTCTGTCTCTCTCCCTCCCTCCTTCCCTCCCTCCCTCCCTCCCTCTCTCACCTTCCTCACTACCATGATCTGAGAAGGGTTCCCCTGCTTTGCCCTTCCTCCATGACATTCTGCTTCACCGCAGGCCCAGAGAGATGGAGTTTCAGCAGACCACAGACTGAGACATCTGAAACCTCAAGTCAAAATAAACTTTTCCTTCTCTAGGTTGTTCCTGTCAGGTATCTTGGTCACAGTAACTCAACACTGATTTATACATGACCCTTGACTGTTTAAATCTGACATTTCTCGCTCAACATGATGTTCTCCAATTCTAGACATTTTTTTTCTGCAAATGACATGATTTTGTTCTTTATGAGTGAGTAAAAGCACATTGTGTATATATACCACATTTTCTTTATCATTCATCGGTTGGCAGGCCTGTTCCAGTTGGCTCTTGCGCACGTGGGTATGCGTGTTTTGCTATAGTATGATGACTTTAATTATTTTAGGTGTGGATCAAAGAGACGTCAGCCTGAATTAAATGGTGGCTCCATTCCTAGACTTTCAAGGCACACCCATACTTCTTTCCATAGTGACTGTCCTAATTTACATCCCCACCAACAATGTGTAGGAGTTCCTTTTCTCCACATCCTCACCAGCATTCATTGTTTTTGTGCCCTCGGTGATCGCCATCCTAACCCTAGTGCTACAACTGCTCCAGTTATGGTAGTCTCCAGGTGGGCGTCCTCATTCACGTTAGTCACCTGCCTGTAAGTCACTGTGCACTCATGGGCTTCTGATACTGTGACACTGATACTGAAGGAAAGAATGCATCCACAGAAGAGAGTGATGGACACAGAAGTAGAGAAAGAATGGTTATTGGGATCAATTGCAAATGATTTAATATATAATCAATTGCAAATAACCAACAATCTGGCAGTATACACTGGAAAGAGCATTGCTGGGAAGAGTCACCTAACCAGCAAACTCACACCCTTGGTCATTTTGTCAAGTGCACTCCTAGCATAGGAGGGGCACATCCAATTAACTTAGCCTAAAACTATTAAATATTTGAATTATATAATTCCCATTTCCAATAAAAAAACATTAAAAATTTTAATTTCTATAAGAAGGACCTCTATCAATCACATAAAAAAGTTGTCTAGTACATCACTATTAGCAGAAATATAAGGTAAATTACATATGCAATTTAAAATTTTCTAGACACCATATGGAATAGAAGGAAAAGAAGATAGAAAAATGAATCATAATTACTTCATCTATATATAAAATAATTTAATGTATAGTCAATTGCAAATAATTAAAAAACATTTTCATTCTTCGAAATTCAATGTGAATTTTTCACATATAGTGCATCTCAATTTGTACTAACCACATTTCAAATGCTTAGTAGGCACATGTAGCTAATGTCTACAAACCGGATAGGGTAGTTTTCTATTCCACGTAAAACTTGTGTTTCTCATTGTAAGTTCCTTTTTTGTTTGCTACTGGGGATTAAACACAGAGATGTTTAACTCCTGCGCTACATGTCTTTGCTCTTTTTTATTTTGAGACAGAGCCTTGCTAAGCTGCTTAAGGCCTCACTAAGTTGTTAAGGCTGGCCTCAAACTTGAGATCCTCCTGCCTCAGCCTCCTGAGTTGCTGGGATTATAGGTATGCACCACCTTGCCCGGCTGTCATTGTAAGTTTGAGACTCTGTCCTTACCGTAGTCTTGTCCTTACCGTAGTCTTGGATATTAAGTCATTGATGGTGTCTCTGCATCTAATGTAACATGGATTACAGATAATATGGCAGTTTTTGGTTTATAAAGTTAACAAGAAAATTGTATTACTAGCTGTTTCTGCAGATTTGCCCAAACTTCCAGCTCCTTCTCTCCTATCAGCAATTACTATCTTATCACCTCTATTGTGAGGATGATTGTAGCACATTTTTTCTTTAAATTTCCTCAGATCTTTTATTGGACCTTTATTTTGTTTATTTGAGATCATGAATTTAAATAATATAAAAATGCTAGCCATTTTCTCTAAATTCTATGAAAAATAGTCTGGCATCTTCTTTAAACAATCTTTCTTTGCCACAACCCTTAAAAGGGTCGTGAAGTTGTTCCAGCTGTCTCCTTGACCACCATGGTTTGTTCTAATAGTTCAAGGCAAATGTTTAACTCTCTCCCATCCTTGGTGAAAAGCATTGCACCCAGGTATTCTCCATACTTTCCTTATATAGCATTGCTGTGAAAGGGAAAGGGTGCCTCCCTCCGCCAGCCTTCTGCTCCCCGTCTCCAGTATTTGCTTTATGTCAGTGATCCTCAGCCAAATCCAGCCTGTTTAAATTAAAGTACATGTTATTGTCTAAATTCTTCTGCTGGATAGCTGTGTTTTGCATGCTGAAATGTCATTCATCTTGCATTATTTACTGCTTGTTTAAATGGACTATTTTCCAAGATGCTGTTGAAATGAAAATAGTAACAACCAAGTTCTATTAGGAAAAATAGACCACTAGCAATTCTTGCTTCACAGTCCATTGCCTCCCATAATCAGCAAACTGTAGAACTCACTAAAGGTAATTTACACTAATAGTTTGTTAAAAGGCAATCCAAATGAGGTGCCATTATGAAATAATGCAAACTGCACTTATTTGCTGGTCAGTCAGTCACTGGAAGAAATCTTGCAGAGATGTTGGAAAAAAAGAAAGAAAAAACAAAACAAAACCCTGTGAGAACTTCCTCCAGCAGGCTTCCATTGTGCAGGCTGAGGACTGTGGGCTTCTGTGCACCAGAAATGCCTTTGTTACATCCAGAGGACTGACCCCATCTGGAGACTCAAAGGCTATTATGGATTCTACCCTGGGATTCAGTAAACAGTTGATGATAATCAGTTAATCAAGCATAGAAATATGTAGAAACCTAGACCAAAACCATGAGATGTACCATTGTACTAAATATGAACCCAGACTACCTGAAATTATACAAATCAATAAATATATATATCATGATGTAAATAAAATACATCCAAAGTATTCTAGAAAGACGTGAAATCCCAGTGGAGATAAGTGCCATAAACAATAAATCATACAAGTAGGATTATTTACTGAATGCTAAGGAATTTAGCCATGCAGAATAAAGTTTTACCATACTGTGGAAGGACAGCTGCTTTCTGGAACTACAAATGATCAGCTGTTCATGCAAACTCCAGTGAAACACTTCAATAAAACCTAACAGTGAAGTTACTCAGAGTGGCCCCACCTCACACAAAATATCCTTGAATCAAATTCATTCAGGAATGATATGCACTTCATTAGAGGATATTCAATCATTTCTTGGATAAAAATACAGGCAATATTTTGTCATTATGCCAATGTTGTGCCAAGATGTTTTTCTATTATAAGAATTAAACCCGAATCCCTACTATCCCATTCTCTTTGGCCTAATAATAGGTTTACCTCTCATCTGTCTCTCCATTCTTTTTCTGTTTTCCAGCCTTATTGAAATATAATTGGCAAATAAAATTTATGTTCAAAGTTTACAGTATAATGCTTCAATCTACATACATACTGAGAATGATTGCCACAATCAAGCTAAGTTATACATAGCTAGTTGCGTTGTGTGTGCTGCATGTATAGTCACGACTTGCTCTCAGCAGATGTCAAGTATAGAATGCGTTCTAATTACCTACAGTCCCTATGCTGCACATTCGGCCCCCAGCACTTATTCACACTGCCCGTGCAAGTTTGTACTCTGACCAGCATCTCCCTTTTCCCCTGATCCTTCCGACCACACCCTTCTACTCTTTTTTAAGTTACGCTTTTTAAAATTCCACATGTAAGTCAGATCATTGCCTACGAGCCCCTCCCCTGAGTCTTGCATTGGGAACGTGCGTTCAGCTCATGCACTTTCCGGGGCATTCCAGATCCAGAT
This sequence comes from Geosciurus inauris, assembly GCA_004024805.1. Taxonomy (NCBI): domain Eukaryota; kingdom Metazoa; phylum Chordata; class Mammalia; order Rodentia; family Sciuridae; genus Geosciurus; species Geosciurus inauris. The sequence goes on along the minus strand of PVHX01001000.1, from coordinate 36,355 downwards.
CATAACAGACTGTTCGTTTTCGCTCATGTGTGGAAGCTAACCCCGAGGGCTATGGCACACGTCTGTGATCTCAGAGGCTGAAAGGCTGATGCAAGACAATCACAAGTTCCAGGCCAGCCTGAGCAATCTAGCAATATCCTATCTCATAAAATAAAAGTACTACGGATGTAATTCAATGGTAAAGGGCCAATGAATGAATGAATGAATGAATGAATAAAACTTAAAAATATACTTTCCACACTTATTCTCAACAATCATGAGACTTGCCAGAGGATCAGATTTATGGTGGTGGGTATGGGTGAGTCATTGAGTCAAGGAGAAGCCCTTCCTTAGTGGAGAGCAATATGACCCTTACAATACAACTAGGTAAACGATTAACTGCTTTCAGAGTTGGAATAAAAAATACACCATCAAGGATTTCATAATAACCAGCATATCAGATGGGAAGGCTTTGGGTAAAAATGATTGATCTCTGCAATCAAATACACATGATAACAGCATGCTGCTCCTGCCTCAGATATGATTAACACTGACCATCTGAAAATACATCCATTGCCACAGTCTCCTCAGATACAGTTGTCTCCCTGCCTGCACCAGCAAGAGCATCATCTTAACCAGCAAGCAAACCAGTTCTTGCCGCCAGCAGGAAGTGCCTCAGTGCTCTCCCCCAGGTGACTTTGGTTTTGCATCTGCACAATCTTGACATCCTCACACACCTTTCTCTTGGTTGGTGTTTTTGGAAACCTGGTTACATTTCTGCATTCCCATCCCCAGAACTGCTGCTGATTCCTATAAACTCTTAGACCCTCCAGCATAATTATCGTCATTCTGAATGATTTCAAGACCCTCTGTGTACAAATCATTCAATATTGACAAATGCTGCTGACCATAATCAATGGTTAAACAAAAGTATCTGAGATTTATAAAAATACATGAGCTTGTATCCAACTCAAGTGCACATAGTAAAAAATAAAATTCCACACCTCTCATATGCCTAAAACATTCATAATGTTACTTTTACTTTTCCTCCCAAGAATATTTTATGAATATTCTAGAATATAATTGCTTCTATTTTCCTAAAATTAGAGTGATAATTTTTTCATTATCATTATTCTGCTCAGCACTTTATTTTTCCTTTATAATATCACATACAGATATTACCATATTAGGTTTGGATCATTTCCTGTTATGTGTTTAGATATATTTAACATATCTCCTATTGATGGGAAATTAAACGGGTTCTAAGACTGGGCTATTAAAAACATGCTGTAACAGATAACTTTGCCTATCTTTACAAAACTATTTTTCCAGTGTCAACTTCTAAAAGTGGAATTCCTGGGTCAAAGAGCTTATAGAAGTTTACGTTTATCACATCCTGACAAATTTCCTGCCAAAGTCTGCACAAGCATTCACACTCTGTCAACATATGACAGTGTCTGTGGCTCCCTGCTGTGGTCTAAAACAGGCAGCCTCACACTTTTTATCTTTACTCAACTGGGAGGGAAAATAGGCCCCCAATTGGGTTTAATTTGTGATTCTGTACTTTTGAGTGAGATAGAGAATTCCTTTCTCTGTTTCTGTACATTTTATGTACTTTTAAGTGAATTGTTTGTAACTTTTGATGTGACCCTTTTCCTTATTGATCAATAAGATATAATTACATGATTACAGTGTTAGTACTTCATCATGTTTTGAAAGTCCACTTTTGAAAAATTAGATTGAGAATGTATTTTCCAAGCTAATTTTCATCTTAATTGAAGTCGTGATTCTTCAAGCCATCCATGCATGACAAATCTTATCATTTAATAATTCTTCATTGTTCCCCCTAGACTGTCTGTATTTCCCTCAAGCATTTACACGTTTCATCCAACTACATTTTATTTCTGTTTAATTGGTGAAGTAGAGATTTTTTTTAGCATTCTACTATGAAAACTTTCAAATATACAAAACGTTTTAAAACTTTTACACCCCACGCCCATACACCCTCCAGGTTATGCAATTAGCATTTTTACTATTTCACATTTATCACACCTCTTTCCACCCATCAGTTTTGAGAGACATAAAGCTTTCTTTTGAAAAATTGATATTACATAAAGCATTATTTCTAATTTGTGTTACATTTAATGTTTTATTATTGATATTTATTTGCTTTCTGTCTAGAATTGCTGTTTAATTTTTTTAGCATCTGGCTTTAGAAGGAATACAGAATACACTTCCTATTCTTCAAAACTATAAATAACATGTTTAAAATGTGTATTTCCAAATTTACTCATGTTATCTAATAAACAATAACTTCTCACCATGAGAAAGAAGGAAATTCGAAGGCCTATATTTCAACCTACTTCAATTTTTTGTGTGTCTTCTAAATTTACCTTGTTGGGTTTGTAACGTGTCCAGGTTCTTTTTATAATTCCTCCGTTGTTTATTCTTGGTTTATAGTGGGACTCAGTGCTCACCACTTTATTTTAAAACCCACTTCCCCATTCTTGAGGTCTTCGCTTCAGTTGATCTCCCCACTGGCTGAGTACTTCTGCCTGATGCTTTGCTTCTTTAACAGTTTTTCCAAGACTTACTTTTCTCTGGGTTTGTTCCATGAGAACGTGGACTCCTCCGATCCCATTTCTTTTTCCCGTAACTTTGTGGGTGCAGCCACTGTTTTGTGTCTGGGAAGGGTGCTGGGGCAGTGTGTCCTCAGCCCATGTCCCACCCTTCCACTTCTCTTTGCTGCAGCGACTGGAGGTCTTGCTGCTGTTGTCCTAAGGTTCAGTGTCTACCAAGAGGCAAGTGTGGCCCTGAAGCGTCAGCGAGTTTTCCTGGTACATTGTTCATCTTTCCCCATTCCTTAAGAAAGTCATGCTTTCAAGAATTTTCCTTGACTCTGATCTTTGATGAAGAAATACCAATTATGTAGACTAGAACTCCCCTGATATTTATTTCCATCATTCTGTGCTTTTCTTCTTTATTTCCTATTATATTTAATGCAGTTTCTCTCCCCAAGTCCCTGGTTTCAGCAGAATCTACTCTATTTTTCTCCGCTAATGTGGCATGAATTTCTGAAATGATTTAATTTTACCACACATTGCCCCCAAACCCTGTTCACTCACTTTTTATTCCCTTTTGGTAAGAGTAATTATCACTTCTTTCATGAATCAAGGGTCATTTTTGAGTTCTTATTTAAATGCTGTGTGTACAGCTTTCTTTGTCATTGTTTTTTCTGAAAACTTCCAAGCATAATTTTTCCAGTTGCAATGTGTCACCTGCTGTTTTTTGTTTTGTTGTTGTTTGTTTGCTATGTTTTATCCCATCTCTTTCTGCATTTAACACCTCATGAAAACTTTTTTTTTCACTTTTGCCTATTACTCTTCTCTGAATGGAGTTGATTTTGATAGAGCTAGAAATGCTATGGAGGAGGGTGGGAGTAGGCAATAGGTTGGGAGGGAAGTTTAGGCAGCAAAGTGCACGTTTCCTTATCCCCATGCCCCTGGGGCCTGCTCTGCATCGCCTTGGAAAGTCACGTTTAGACAGTGCATGATAGGAAGGCAGGGGGTCAGTCATGTAGACCTTCAGACACTCCCAAGTTGTAACGCTTCCATCAATGCTACTTTAAATAAATCTTCACATGAGTCACCTGGCTCTAAACCCCCTTTCTGATTCCACATGTGCTAAACCATTGACTCCCAGCTGGCTTCCCTGTGGGCACGTTCCTGCTTTCCTTCAAACCTGGCCCCATCTGTCTGGGGTTCACTTGTCTTCCTATCTCATGGTGAACAAGTCAAAAAGAAGAGTGTGATCGTTAGAAATGTTCCTAAGTGAACATGGATTAAAAAGTTTCAGGTGTAGTACGATGAATTTATTAAAAGCAAAAAAGCCTGGCAACAAATATATCAATATGATACCAATAGACATCTCTAAATTCAGGGATTATCAATGAATATTAAATTTTTAATCATTTCATTTTATAATTTTCTACATATTATAATTTTATTATTTAATCAGCAAAAACAAAACATTAATTTTAAGAATACTTTTCTGTGCATTGTATTTTTATCTTCTTTTTTTTTTTTTTTTGGTACTGGGGATTGAATTCAGGGGCACTTGACCACTGAGCCAAATCCCCAGCCCTATTTTGTGTTTTATGTAGAGACAGGGTCTCACTGAGTTGCTTAGCACCTCACCATTGGTGAGGCTGGCTTTGAACTTGCGATTCTCCTGTCTCAGCCTCCCTAAGTGCTGGGATTACAGGCTTGCACCACAGCGCCCGGATTCATCTTCTTTTTTATGTCTGAAAATTATTCCATATGAAGTTGTATTATTAGAGTTAGGAGAATTAAATGAGAGTTTCATACTTTTCATAGGTTATTGGTACAAACTCAGTTTAATTTAAAATATCAGGCATTTTGTTCATTTATCAGTTATTTGCTCATGTTAAGAATTTCCCAGCATTTTCTGCACCCTTAGTCTATATAGGCAAAGTTACTACTACTGTGAGTGTTATCCACTTGGGAATAAATAGTGCCTTCTTTATTTTTGTGCCACTTTCAATACTTCCAGGTGAAGTCTAGTATGAATTATACAATGGTGTTTTGAAAATAAGATGTTCAAGATTGTGTTTTATGTTTAAACCATTCTAGATAAACTATGAGTATAAGCTAAATATTTTATTAAAAGATGTAGTTATTTGTGCATTTATATGACTAAAATCTAAGACATGTCATTTAAATATTTGAAAACATTAAACACAGAGACCTCTCTAGTTTTCCAAGTGTATTGTGTGACAGCTTGTCATGATGTGTTATGTGGTAGGTAAGAATATACATCAAAGTTTTTGCTTGTGGACCATATGAAGATTTTGGGGTGGAGTGTGTATAGCCTAGTCTGGTTGGCTACTCAGTCTCCGATTAGGATTTTTCAACAAACTAGTAGAAAAGAAAAGTTCATGAATTTCAGGTCTTTTAAGTTTTATAAATATTTGCACATGGAAATGGTTATATGAAGAGCTACATATCCCAAGGAACAATTATAAGAAGTAATTTTCAAAGGAAGTTTAAAACAAAAATTAAAATGGAAGGCAAAATAGGAACATAACATTCAACATAGCAAAAAACAAAAGGTCTCTAGAGTTTCCATGTGTCCCTAAAATAAACGTTCAAATTAATGATATGGAATCTGCTGGGGAACTCTCTGAAGTCCCCAACAGGTCCTTCAAGAGCTGGTGCAGAAACCGAGAAGCTGTCAGTAGACTGCCTGTGTTTGAATCCCAGCTCTATCACATCACAACTTTTGACTTGGAGAAGGTCACTCTCTATATACATACAATATGTGTGTGTGTGTGAGTGTGTCAGCTAAAATGTTATTTTTTTAAATTGCAAAAAATGTAAATAAAGACATAACAATTATATGTTGAACAACTCTGCATGATTCTGTAGTGGAGGATGCATATCATTATAAATTTGTCCCAACGCTTAGAATGTCCACCACCAGGAGGGAGCCCTAGTGTACAGGGTGGACTCTGGGTGACTCTAGTGTCACAGTCGGTCCATCCCTGGCAACCTCTAGACCCTGTTGTGTCAGATGTTGGTAATGGTGGAAAACTGGATGTGTCTATGTGGGCACAGAAAGCATATTAGGAAATTTCTGCAATTTCTGCTCCATTTTTCTGTGAACATAAACTGCTCAAACTGCTTACTGAAGCACTCACTGTTGTGCTTCTGGGTTGGAGTGTGAACAGCGTGAACAGGGTCTGCTCTGTGAAGCTGGGGTTTCCTCCTACCATCAATTCTGACTTTTCCCCAAGTCACTTGGATTCTGATTCAATATTTTGTTTTCTTTCATCCTTCTTAACCAGTCTGGGCATGTTTAGGCAGAGATTTAAACGAAAGTGATTATGGCAGTCAATATCACCCATATCGTAAGTTTTCTATTTCTCAATTTTTTTCCTTTCTGATTGATTTGTATCATACTTACTGTGATACTTCCTAAAGGATAGCTCTTCCCCACCTTCCTTGACCCTATACCAGAGGTGTACAAGCACACTACAAAATTATAACCACTCTGGCGCTGTGGTAGTCTTCTCATAACCAGAACTACATCACCTTAACCCTTCCCGGCAACAGATCCATAAGATGCTAAAACTATTCCTTGATGGTGTCTTATGGATTACCACCCACATATTTATTCATCCTTTAAAATTTTGATCCATTTTGAAACCCAAAATAATCCCACTACTTCTTTGAAGCTTCTGTGAGGTTTCAGGTTTTCATTTATTTGTAGAGTCACCCTTTCCTCTCCTGTGTTGCAGTTAGTGTGGTTCTGAGTCTTCAGAACTCACTTTCCAATTTAATTTAAATCTTCAAGAAACCATACTGTTCTACAAATTAAGGACCAGACAAGGTGCTAACAATACAGTATAAATAAAATGAACACTGATTTTACTTTCTAAGACTTATCAAAATTTGGGTGTTTTATTTGCCCCATTTTTCTAAGGAAATTCTTTTGAATAAAAGACAATGTTGAGAATACTATTTGAAAAATAACTAATTTTGATGTTACTAGTCTTTGTCAGATAAACCAGATATCATGTATAAAGTTCTAAGTCATGTTAACAAAACATGATTAAATTAAAAATTTACACCAGTACTTTTTTCATGAAAAGAGATCATTATTAGTTTTCAAAATAAATGATTAACTGTATTGTTTTGAATACTCACTGTCTTAAAAGTACTGTTCACTGAACTGGTGCAAACTACTGTTCTTTGTGAGTTTTATGGAAGTTTCTTGTGCAGGTGATGACTCTGGTCGTTATTTAGAAGTTGTTCAGGAGCACTTCTTACATCTTTCTTTTTTTCTCAGTTACTTGCTGACTATGAATCTGTTTATCCTTTTCTTAGTGATAACATATTACATCTTTGGAGAACTGACAGCATGTAATGGAAATAACAGTGTATCCAGTGACAGGTCAGCTTGTGTTAGAAATCAACCAGTCCTCCAGACCTGTAGATATTCCAGGTATAGATGAGGAAAGGAGGAGCAAGAAAAGGGTATGTGTCTATTTGCATTCTATAAAAATGCAGGTGGAGACTGCTGTCAAATCTTACATCACTGGCCATGAGTGTAAGGTGCCCAGAATCATGTTAGAGCTTCTGCATTCTCAGACAGTTAGATAGGCTTTAGACAACTTCAAAACTTTACATAGCACTAGGAGGAAGAATTACTATTGTTTTATGTTAATGTTTTCTATTTAAGAGAAAAAAATACCTCTCAAATAAGTTTTCTTTATGTGTTCTTAGTGAATTCTGAAGTTAGCAGAGTATAATCACAAAATCATAATTTGCAAATTCTAGATGTTCTTTGTATTTTTATCTAAGTAGCAATTTTTAAATCAATCAAGTTTTATAAAATATCACAAAAAAGAGGTTTATGCATGACAACAAACCCAGGTTCCCTGATTTAAGAGTTCACAGGAGCAGAAATTTTATAGTATTCTTTATAGTTAGGTTTTTTGGTTGTTTTTGTTGATTTCAGTAGATTTTTCCCTAGGACAAGTTGATTACCTAGATCCCCTAAGGATTCATCAAAGATTCAATCAATTGATCTGGTCCATTTATCTATCTAGTCATAAAAACTATGGATAAGAAGATAATAAATAATAAGATACATTTGCATTGATATTATGTTATTCTTTTGAAAACTTTCATATCAAAATAGATTATATTAAAATAAATTGAGATACATTAATTTTACTGCATAAATTATGATTTATGACATGGCAGAAACCTGACTACATTTGGCCTCATAAGGGTTAGGTTGTCGTTCTAACCATCACTTACTGTTTGCATTGCTGAGCTGAGGTCGACCTTCAGTTGAAACTAATAATTTTTAGTAAGCCACTATCATATTCAGAAAGTGGCTTGCACTGAGTTGAGACTCAGTAAATAACTAAGTTATTGCATTTAGGGAGCTAGGAAATTTAGATCTGCTGCAATTGTGCAGTTAACAGAGAAAATATCAAGATGCTTTTTGTAAGAGTTCTTTACTATTTTTGGTGGAACTTAGTCTTTAAAAAGGCTGCTTACCTTTTTACTTTTCTCAGATTTATTGATAGTCACATAAAGAATTTTCAGAGAAATTGTCATTTATCAGAAAATGGCTAAACACAGTTTTAATTGTATTCTCACTGTGATTCCACAGTGTTTTTTCACAAGAAACATGTTTTATTATTTGCTGAGTGTGGTCACATGGAGTTTTTTTTTTGTTTTTGTTTTTTTGGACAACTAGAGTTTATTCATTCATATCTTTTTCCATGCTCTCATAAAGATAAACATAAAGACATTTCTCTTTACATATAAGTTTACATACATTTATAATATGAGTATACACATACACAATGGAATATTACTCAGCAATAAAAGAGAATAAAATTATGGCATTTGCAGGTAAATGGATAGAGTTGGAGAACATCATGCTAATCAAAGTAAGCCAATCCCAAAAAACCAAATGCCAAATGTTCTCTCTGATAAGTGGATGCTGATCCACATGGAGGTTTTTATTACTAAGTGTTAATGAGATCCCTCAGCGGCCTGCGTCTTCACCCAGGGAGGGCACTGTTCCTTCTCCTGGCTGCCCTTCTCTTCATTTAGTTTCTTCCTCCTTCCCTGGTCTCTCTTTATTTTTGCTAACTACAAATGTGGCACCCTGCACATCTTATGAAGATCTGAACACATAATCTATGTATGAGAGTCGATTAGTGACCCTTAATGGGAGGCTGCGTGCTAATCTTTTCTTCTTTGGGGTCTACTTCTTGTCCTTAGCTTTTTTACAAAGTATTAATCCAGCGAGACACGCAGTACAAGTTTAGTGCAACACAGGAGATAGTGTAGAAATTAATGCACGTGATCTTCAGAAGTCTTCCTTTGCATGCCTGTTCAACAGAGAAGATGAGGCACATTTGAATGAATTTCAAAGAAAGACTTTATGTACTTGGGGCTCCAGTTTGTCCTTGGTTTTTCAGATGTGTATTGGTGACACTGTGACATTCTTGTTTAGGGACTTCTTATTCTGGCCAGCACTAATTAGGATGTTACTTGATATTAGAGAAATCCTAAATGGAAGTACTGTATTAGAAATGAAATCTGACTTTGAAATAAATCATTAATGTAATTTAGTGGTGTGAAGTTAATGTTTTATCAGTAGTAATATACAGTTGCTTTGTTCCTTTAAAGGTTTACATTCATTAATAAAGACTAGAAAGGATACCAAAAAGAGCTTAGGGAGAAAGAGATAAAAAACAGGATCCTTAAGTGAATTTATTTCCCTGTTTCCCTTTAATGCTAGAAATTATTTGGATCTCTGAGTGCAGCTGACTTCGCCCAGCTTTCCTGCCTTTGGTCTGGGTGAAGCAATGGCTTATGGCTGTCACATCTCCTACTGTGGCTTTAAAAGTGATTTGAAAAGGCTGTTATTTAAGAGTCTCGGGCAGATGTTACTTTTACCACCACAGTCGAGCGTGGCTCCTGTGTGTTTGACTTTCAAAATCCCCGCTAAGTTCCTTGCTGAGATCAGAAATGGTTTGTTTATTAAATCTGTATCTTTACATAGTGTGGGGGGTCTAGAAAGAAATACCAGCTCTGTGACAAGATCCCAAGGGGATATATACCTACTTAATCTTTCATCCAACACCACTTTCCAGTAACAAAGACGTATGTCTACAGTTATGAAATAAAAGAGTATTTTGGTTTTCATCATTATCAAGTAGGTTCATACACTGTAAAGAATTTCCACAGTAATGAATATTTCAAATTCTCATTTTTTGTTAAATAAGTTTTGTGAAACCCATTTTCTATTGAGTTTTCATCCCAAATAGTTTTTGGATCTCCAATCAGCACAACTGAAAGGTGGGAAATGGTCTGTAATTAACTTAAAATTTTGGACACATAATTCCAATCATGATTTCAGTATAAATTGATGGTGTAGGTATTTATATTAATAATTTATTGATTTACATGCTTTGATAACAGAACAATTATTCAATTACTTAGAAATAAATATATGGTCATAAAACCCAAGTTCTATGATATGATCCCAAAGTTAGTTGTGAAATATGTTGTGACCAATGGAATCTATATGTAGAAAAACTTAACTACATCCAAAGTTTATACTCTCTAATCTACTGATACTAGAAATGCCTATCCTTATTTTACATTTTCTTTAAAAACATACAAAAGACATTCTCATTTTAAGAAATATTAGGAGAGAGAATTCAATATTTTTAAACAAAAAATTTGAATCACTCAGAATTTCATTCCTTGTAAATAACCAAATTTTAGACCCATAATTTCTTCCTTTAAGAGATGTGTTGATTAGCAAAATAAAATAAAATTGATGTCTTATTTTAACTTATTACCTAATAAAATCAATTATTGAATTTATAGTTTGCACTACTAATTAATGCATTTAATAGCAAATGTTTTCACTAGTTAAACTGCAACAAGGACATCTGAGTTATAAGTTGCTGGACTAAATTTTAGCAAGAATGTCCGCATTACTGATTTTTTAATCTCATCATTTGTAAAATGACTATAGTAGCATCATTGTCTAGATTCCCTTATTGTGATATATATGAATGTTAGAAACCACTATTCAAAAAAAATCAGTGTCCACAGTATACTCAATAGTACCACATTTTATTTATATCAGTTATCTCTTTGTTAGTACTACATTACTTTCTATTCCGGGGGGGGGGGGTATCATTAAAAAGTTTCTAGGCGAGTGCAGTGGTGGAAGCCTGTAATCCCAGCACTTAGGGAGGCTGAGACAGGAGAATCACAAGTTCAAAGCCAGCCTCAGCAATGGCGAGGCACTAAGCAACTCAGTGAGACCCTGTCTCTACATAAAACACAAAATAGGGCTGAGGATGTGGCTCAGTGGTCGAGTGCCCCTGAGTTCAATCTCTAGTACCCCCCCAAAAAGTTTCTTCTATAATTAACAAAAATTTACTCCTACAAGATGAAAATTTGCCCTTCTTAAAGAGCTGCTTAACCTCCCAGGTGAAGGATGGGCCTTCACAGTTCTTACAGGAAAAGGAGAGAGAGAGACAGGTGGCCTTGTGAAGGCAGAGACAGTGACCGGGTTATTCTGCCATAAGCCAAGAGGTGCTCAGGCTACCAGAATTTGCTCCAGTAGTTTCAACATGCTTCTGTTTTGATTGACTGGCCCCCACAAATTGTCAGCTGTTAAATATTTCAGGTATCACTCTGAAGCCGGCATCTGTATCCGAGATGAACACACTTAGAGGACAAAAGGTTTACTCAGTGCCCTATTTGAGAGGTTTCAGTCTATGGTCACTTGTGCTGTTGATTTTGGGCCTGTGGTGAGGCAGCACATCACCGCAAAAGCGCGTGGCAGGCGAGCAAGTGGCTGCCCTTGTGCTAGTCTGAAAGCAAGGGAGGGCCAGGGTTTCTACTGTCCTCTTCAAGGGCTTCCCCCTAACTTCCTCCCACTGGGCCCCACCTCCTACAGGAGCCTAGGAGCAGCACAGGCTTGGGACCCAGACTTTAGCATATGATTCTTTGGGGGACATTCATGACCCAATCCACAACAGCCACCTTCTATCAGCAAAACAGCGATACACCAAGCACAGTACCTGCAGCTGTGCACATAAATGTGCATCTATATCCACACGCGTGTGTGTATGCAGGTGTGCATATTTTGTGTACTCTGGTTCAAGATGGATTTCTATAACTTGTCAAAAACTCATCCTTCAATAATACAATAAATTATGGAATAGACACATAGTAGGATCTTGAGTAGACACCGGTCCTCCAGAGAAGCCTGACTTAAAATTACAGGTAGAAAGAACTCTACATATTGCACACACATTTTCTTAACCACATGAAAAGTCATTTAATCCTCAGAAAACACACACATGGCTTACTTTGAACCAGTGACCTTCCAGCTCCATATAGACATTTAAGTTGCAGAATTGATTTAAACTGAGATTCTTAAAGCTAAACAATCAGATCTATAATACTCATCAATTCTAGGTTGCTAGAGTTGTGAAAAGAAGATAGTGTTCTTCTTTTCCCAAATTCTACCAATCTTTTTGAAGGAGTCAAAGATGAGGAAGTAGTAATGATGTAGCTGTATTATCCTTCAAATGCTCTGAGAGTTTAGAGAAAGTTAAAGTTGTACTTGGGGTACCCTGTGAGTGTTAGAGGAAAAAGGAGACAGGTCACATTCTCTGCTAGTCTTATCACACTCTGGATGACTTTGGCCTTCTGTCTGATCAGGCTTATATATTTTAACTTTCATAGAAATGTGATAGTTTGAGAATTTTTCCCTAAGGTTAACCTTCAGTCACATACAAAATTTGACTCTACTGTTAGCAATTATACAGTAGCTTTAGAACATGATATGCAATTCAAAACAGTGTCAACTTTATTTTACAATTTGTTCCCATATCTTAGTAATATGAACAAAAGTTTTCTTCAATTTATAGAAGAAATTAGCATTTATGTTTTTGTTTTTATGTAACGGAAAGCTACTAGCAGACAAGAGATAGAACCAGGAATAGAATCAAAATATTCTAATCCTTAGTTTTAAATTCTGCCTACCTAATGTTATTCCCATATATGCAAAGGTCTTGAGAACTGACTCTCATTTTGTCTGACTTTGTCTTTAACTTGCTCTCTAGAGTTGCCTACTCCTTCAGGAATTAGCTTTGAGCAATAGGAGTAGAAAATATTAGTTAAATGTTCGTTGCTTCTAAACAAAACCCAAGGTCACCTGAACACAGCGTGTTCAAGGAGACAGGGAGAACTTCACAGCAAGGCATGTGCCTTTGGAGACATGGAGCTAGGGTTCAACATTAAGGATGCCAGGTGGCTGCTGTGCATCTGCTCCCTTGCCTTACTCTCAGGGAAGCACCGTGTCCCTCTCCTTCCTGAGTCTCCACTGGGGGATTGGATGCCTCACACTCTCTGTTTCTCTAAACTTTATTAGATTTATCCTGGGGTAGTCTCAGCCCTTGACTCTAAATGAAACTTCAGCTCCAGAGCTTGCAGGGCAGGCTGTCTGAGCTGAATTTATCTAAAAGATCCGTCTGTTCCTTAGCCAGCTGACTTGTTGACTGTAGACTCGGTATACACACTCTGGTCATCTGACATGGCCAGAAGGGTGGGTCCAATAACACACGCCTGGTGTCCCAGCATTTCTTTTACAAATCACTTGACTTTTTTGAGGAAGTTCTTTGAAGTATTATTAAATTTCATTAGAACTGAAGAAAAGTTTATTTCCTACCTGTGCCATCCATGAGAGGACGCATTATTCATGAACACAGTGGAACCTCTAACTTCATTTCTGCTCAGTTGGCATAGTGTGTGTTTCGAGACTCCAGATGAAGGGGCTCAGAAGACGTTTGGTAAGTGTGCTCTTCTGAATGAGGCCAACTATTTTGTACCTGAGGAATTTCTAATAAATCCAATAACCAGAATGAAATCTTACAGAAACAAAAGCACATGTTAGTGACAAAATGATGTGAGGTATGACTGACAGAAGTTGTATGATTTCTTGGGAGCAAATCAGGCGCTCAGGGCAAGTTGCCATCCAATAGTGGATCTGCAGTGTGCAGCTCTCAGAATTCACTGAAATCTTTTGACTAGCAATTGTTTTGAGACTTCGATTTTATTTTTGTAACATAGTTTGAAATAATTGCACACCTAGAGAAACATCAAGAAAAAGTGCTTTACACATTTCACCTCCCAGATTTGCCAAATATGAGATTTCCCTATAGAAAAAATATATGTATATACATAAACACTTTGTGTGTACACACACACACATATCAATGTATTTATTTATAGATGGAAAACTGTACATATGTATACATACACACATAGGTATCTTCTTCGTGTATATATGCATATATATGAAATTTTCTGAATCATTTGAAAAAATGTTGCAGACATGATGGCCTGCCCATTAGATACATTTTCTTAAAAACAAGAACTCTCTTACATAACTACAGGACAATAATTGATGTCAGGAAATCACTGTGGAATCCAGAAAAGTCACCCAACCTGTAGTTCATCTTTAAATTTTGACAGTGTACCCATAAATGCCCCTTGCCTGGTCCAGCATCCCATCTGGTCTGGTATCAGGTGCTGCCCTTCACAGTCAGTTCTCTTTATTCTGAAGAGCTCTTTAGTCTTTGTCTCTTATGACCTTGATGTTTACGAAGTATACAGAATTTTTCTGTATTTCTGTATTTCACTCCTGTCTGTTTCATCATGGAGGTATTCAAATGGTGCATTTTGATGGGAAATTGTAAAATTGATGTGTTTTCCTCTGAAGCATACCTCAGGGGTATGTGATGTTCATTTGCCCCCTTACTAATGATATTAAATTAATGATGAGGTACCTGCGAGGTACCTGTACTTCCTCATAATCAGTAAGTGTACCGTGGGGAACTCCCTTGGGACTCTGTAAATATCTTGTTTCTCATCGAACTTTCATCTTCTACTACAAATGTCTATCCCTGCTGTTCCAATTATGGCCATGATCGTCCCTCAGAGTAGTGATGCTCATTTTATTAGGCAAATGTTTTAAAAGTTCTTGACTAGTCCTAAATGAGAAGAGAATGAGTATTTTCAAATTTAAGATCATCAGCCCAGTGTGCAATTTGCCACTGTACTTTCTCAGGACGTCTACACTGCTTTAGTGATTGCAAGTGAGTTTTCAGGAAAGGGATTTAAATGACTAGAGATAGGAAATTTTTTTCTATGGAGCTTTTGCTTTCCTCTCTAGCCTGTTCCAATATCTCAAACATCATTGCATTTGGCAGTTTTTTAAAACTCCATATCATAATTGTTTCTTTTGGGTTGGTTTTAGATTTTCCGTTCATTTGTTTAGTGCTTTCCTTTGCCCCTACAGTCCCTTTTTCTCCCCAAGTGACAAGTCTGGTCTTAGCTTTTTCCCCTACATCATCAATTCTGAGCACAGCAGACAGACACTTGACTAGTCACTTTTCCTGGGAAACCACTGTAGCCTTTACCTTTCTGAGCCCCACCCCGGCTTTGGTCCGAGATTATCTTCCCATAAGGCCCTTTCACATCTGCAGACGGGCAAGGATTCGAACAAACTCCTGAGTTATCATTTGAAGTTTATCTGCCATTTTCATTCTCTAGAGCACACTTCCTTAGGTTGAATCAGAATTTCTCTGATTCAATAGCAGCAAACGCCTCTTAAGTACATTATGTCCTTGAGTTTTTTCTTTCTTTCATCGGTAACATAGGTCTGTCCTAAAAGGAACATGTCAATAGCATTTCAAAACAAAGATATGGCAGCATTTATTTACAGAAAAAAAATTGATCTAATGTGAGAATACAAGTGATGTTTTAGGGAGATATATGCAATTTTATAATATGGTTGCAAGTCCCCTTGGCCTATCACTGGGTCAGGTCAAGATATTCAGAAGGCTAGCTGGCCTGCTCGGGGAGCACAAGCACAGTCTCATTCACCTGGGTGTGGTCTAGGTCAGGCAGGGAGCCCCTCAGTCTTATTGGAGCTCTGAAGGTGCCCAGGAGTGGTGACATACAGGACAATCAAAATGGGTTAAGCAGGGCTGGGGTTATGGCGCAGTGGTAGCGTGCTCGCCTAGCATGCATGAGGCACTGGGTTCGATCCTCAGCACCACATAAAAATAAAATAAAGATATTCTGTCACCTACAACTAAAAAATAAATATTAAAAAAAAATGGGTTAAGCAGGCGCAGATTACAGATGGAGGTGGAGGGCATTTAAAACAGCCTTGTTCCTAAGTTTCACTTGAAAGGTAAGGTGTGGCTTGTTATACCTGAAGTGCATAAAGTGTGCTTTGTTTAGGAAATAAAGCATAACCCAAGACCACTCACTTCCCTTAGTGCTTTTCATAGTAATATATGGAGCACTGAAGCCAAATCAAATAAACAAGCAGAGACTCTGTATTGATTCAAGAATGTAAAAGGTTTATAGATTTATTGGTGTTGTTATTTGGTACGACAGAGACCTGTTATCCTTTGATGATCCTCAATGTATTTTTTTAAATCTAACTGGTCTACTAAGTCTACAATGATCAGGCTAAGTAACAAAGTTACCCAAACACAAGAGCTTCCTGAAAATTGACTGTGAGCTAAATACAGGGGTTTCGTGGATTTTACCCTTCAGAGTGTAATGAGATAAAAGACACGGGACTGTGTCAACACCCCAACACAGCAGACTCAAGCAACTTTTCATTGCTTGGGGTTTTGTTGCTTTGCCAATAAATGGACCCTCACTGTTCTAGGAAGTTATATTTTAAAAATGCTGAAACTTTAGAATTTTCTTTTAAATTTCTTGAAACTGATATAAAAATGTGGAAAACTTAATTTCTAGCCATCAAATAGAACCAGAGATCCTCAGCATTGAAGGGAGCATCCTGCCCCTCTGGGGATACTCAGTTGAGCACTAGGTACCCATGTAGACTGTTCTCTGGTGCATATGTGTCCCGTTTTGTCTGCATAAGCTCCGCACATCTAAACAAAAATAACATTTTAAAGTATCTAGACACATTTTTGAGGCATTAAGGAATTTCTTGTATCTGTTTTAGTTTCCCAGAAAGTCATTAGAGTTTCCCTTTTCCTAGTGTTTTAGGGAGACACATGCAATTGTATCATATGATTACTAGTCCCAGATGAATAAGCCAGTATCATCATATTCTTTCCCTAACTGCTTTTCTTCTGCTCTTTATGAATCTGCACATGCAGTCCCATGAAAACAGAGAAGAATCAATTCTTAGAGCTTTGGTATTCCAATTAACAGCACAGTCATACTTCAACATTCAGGAGGCACAGATTGACACTGCATGGAAATGTGGTGCAGAAAATTGGAGAATAAAGACAAAACCCGCCCTGTTAACCTGGCCCTGGACATTCAGTAATCTACACCTTCATGAGGGAATCCTGTGTGTTCTCCTCACTCTGGACTCTGAGATGAGCTTAGTTATGCACTTCCACATAACAAGGCAAACATATTAAATCCAAAGGAGGCTGAAGACGGCACATGGGTGATGATCACTTTCTAGCTAACATGTCTAAAGAAAACTCCTAACAACCACGACCGACTTCCAGTCTTTTAAAAAACGTTTCTCAAACCTCTCACTCTGACAAGGCACCGCCCTGCTGACCGCACTTGGTAAATAACTCACAGCATGGAACGTGTCACTGAAGGACCTACCGTTGATGAAATCATCGTGGGTTTTACAGCCTGGCTCACTTTTACAAGCACAAGTGCTGCAGGGGTCAAAGCCCTGTTTCATGTCATGTGGCAACTAAAGGCAGCTGAACACCCACCGTGAGACCCCGAGGTGGCCAGCTGGCACGGTGGCAACTTCAAGTATTATTTTGCCCACCCACATAGTGTGTTTCCAAACAAGAAATAAAGATCACACAGTGGTTTCATAAAATCACCAACTATAAACAATTGGCTCATTAGACCAAATACTGATAATGTTTTTTTTAAAGGAGAAGGTGATTTTACATGAATCTTAAAGACACTGGAAGAAGGAGCCCTTCCCATATGCAATGAATATTCCAAGGGAAGAGGGAGAAAAAGAAAAGAAAAACTCCTTAAAATGCTACGTGAGACAATGGAGTCTGCTGCTTTCATGTTTCAGCCAAGAAACTAAAGACCAGAACTAGATTTAACTACCAACTTCAGCCATAATATTAACAAGTAATACACTGTAGGATAGAGTCCATATTCTTCTTGGCATTCTAAGAAGCTGTGCAGTGCAGGCAGAGGCTATATATTAAGGGATCTGATACAGAACGCTTATGTTGGGCTCCGACTTCAGAACCTAACACAAGAACCTGGTGTCCTGATGAATGATGACTAGTGGACTGGCAGGCGTGATTCCAACAGAGCTGCTTGAAGAAACGGCCTCGCCCACTCAGAACAGTCTTAGTCCCACTGCAGATGATCTTGAAACCATAAAATGATTAAAAGATGCATTAGGGATTATGTCTTTTCTTTGAATGATAAACTGGATTTTTTTAAAAAATAATTTTAACCCTGATAATGAACATGGATTAAAAGAAAACTTGCGTTGGATTAGGTCGGGGCAAATTCTCCCAAGGACCACATATTTTCTACCAATATGGTTTCTAAGCAATTTCAAAGCTAAGAGATAATATTTGTTTATTTATTTATAACACAGAATGCATTTCAATTCACAGTACACATATGGAGCACAATTTTTCATTTCTCTGGTTGTACACAAGGTAGAGTCACACCATTCGTATCTTTAGATATGTACCTAGGGTAATGATGTCCATCTCATTCCACCATCTTTCCTACCCCCATGCCCTCTCCCTTCTTCTCCCTCCCCTTTGCCCAATCCCAAGTTCCTCCGTTTCTCCCATGCTCCCCACCCCAACTCCCATAATGGATCAGCATCCACTGATCAGAGAAAATATTTGGTCTTTGGTTTTTTGGGAATTGGCTTATTTCACTTAGCATGATATTCTCCAAGTCTATCCATTTACCTGCAAATGCCATGATTTTATTCTCTTTTAGTGCTGAGTAATATTCCATTGTGTAGATATACCACAGTTTCTTTATCCATTCATCCATTGAAGGGCATCTAGTTTGCTTCCACAGTTTAGCAATTATGAACTGTGCTGCTGTAAACATTGAAGTGGCTGCATCACTGTAGTATGCTGTTTTGAGGTTCTTTGGGTATAGACCAAGGAGTGGGATAGCTGGATCAAATGATGGTTCCATTTCAAGTTTCCTAAGAAATCTCCGTACTGCTTTCTAGATTGGTTGTACCAATATGCAGTCCTACCAGCAGAGTATGAGTGTGCCTTTTCTCCCACATCCACATCAACATTTAATGTTGCGTGTATTCTTGATAAGTGCCATTCTGACTGGAGTGAGATGAAATCTTAGAGTAGTTTTGATTTGCATTTCTATAAAATCAAGAATCAATAAATGGGATGGATTCAAACTAAAAAGCTTCTTCTCAGCAAAAGAAACAATTAATGAAGTGAAGAGAGAGTCTACATTTTGGGAGCAAATTTTCTCCACATGCATGTCAGATAGAGCACTGATCTCCAGGATATATAAAGAACTCAAAAAACTTAACACCAAAACAACAAACAACCTAATCAATAAATGCACTATAAATGAACAGATACTTCACAGAAGAAGAAATACAATCGATCAACAAATAATATTTCTTAAAAATAAAGAATGCTATTACTCTAAAACTTTGAGTTCCACTTAGTCGATTGCTTTTTTCAGTTGTCACTTAACTTTGAATTTGTGGGGTATATTTTCTATATTTTTGCCTGAGATTTCTGTTGGCTTACTTTGTAAGTTATCTGCAAGTTTTTGCAAATAAGCTAGAAACTGCATTTCCTACTGGATGCATAGGAACACCCAGGTAACAATAGTCAGACAAAATATTATTTTTAAGTGGGTCAGATTTCACTACAAGATCAAATTGTTATTGACTCTTTCACTTCTCTGCTTCAAGGTTTTGTGGATAGTTCTAAGGACCAAGGAAATGTAAGAGTTTCCAAGATGCACCTGACTAATTGTCTTTTCATAGCCCTCTTCAGTCTAGTCCTTCTTTCTTCCAATATTCGTGGAAGGATGAAAGGAAGGTCAGAAGAGGACAAAGCAAATTTGTCTTCCAGGAACACATTTCTATTCTACGTGTCAGGTCGCAGAACTTCCTTTTGTTAATCCAGTTCTGAAAACATTGAAAATGCCCTGCCTCCCTCCCAAAGGAGGACTAGAGGTCGGGCCTCTCAGGGAAGGGACATAGTGCTGGTGTTTGCTTTCAATTATGGGAGGAGAAAGTGAAGTGGAATTAGAGGTGATGTGTCTGCAAGAAGCAGAGAACAGATGGAAACAGCCACTGTTGGTGGGAGAGGCCACCGTCTGTTGACGCTCATGAGAACTTGCTGCCCTCACCAGCAAGGAGACGAGAGGAAAGGTTAAGAGGGAACAGGAGAGTTTATGGCAGCGATGTAAAGGGCTAAAAGGGATAATTCTTCCGTATGCACGATTTGGATCCATAATCAAAGACAAATGGAAATACAGAGAGATTGACTAAGCATGGAAGAAAGAGAGGAACGCAACCACCATGGGCCAAGAGGGAAGGTGGACATAAGAGACACTCCTGACCCAGGTTGCATGGAATCCTCTGGGCCTGGAGTCTAAGAGGGAGGCCTGTAGGAAGGCTGGCGTTGGTCAAGGTGGACTCTGCACAGCCACACCGAGGGAGAGCTGAATCTTAATCCAGACTCTAGAATTACCTAGAAAATTGGTTTGGAAAGATTATTCGACATCACTGGGATGAAGCACAGCATCCAAGTTGTCTTCCGCCCTCAGCTGAATGCCAGAAAAACCAAGCACCTCGTGGAAGGGCAGAGTCCCAGGAGGATGACACCACAGCTCTGCAGAGGCTCACTGTGCACTAAGTCTTCTCTTCAGGCAGATCTATCAGAGACAACCATCGTGCACTGAACTTAATCAGAAGTGTTTCTAAACTCTCCTAGTCCACCACCCCAGTGGAAGCCAAGAGCACGTTTTTAAACTGTACAACATTTGAAACTGGGCATTTTTTTCTTCTTTCTGTGATACATTTTCTTAAGTGGTTTAAAACAATCATTAGTTGTGATTTATGCCTTGTATATATAAAGAGTAAACCATTCTCTCCCTGCAGTAGTTTCCAAGATACCATTTTATAAATGACGAAGTATCTAGTTAACAAAAGAAACTGAAGTCATTAATAAGGAAAACTGCTTTCCTAGAAACCCAAACATCTGATTGCCCGGCTTGGAATGGAAATAAGCAATTTAAAATTTTATGATAAGACAAATATGTCACTGTCACACTGCTGGAGGGACACATGTTGAACTTAACTTTTCCCCTGGGAGGGGGAACTGCCCACAGAGGGAATCCATCAGTCTCGGGTGTAGGATGGGAAGGAAAACCCACAGAAAGAATGTTTTTCCTTGATTGAGAAGCAGGAGTGGGGAGTAACCCCTGGGTCCTTCGGGAAAGCTTCTATCCCTACATTAAAATCTTGATTTTTTTTTTGTAATTCATGTTGTCTGAATCCTGCATCCTGGGGTCTTCTCTTTAGGATATACTTGCTGAATCTTTTTTACCCAGAAAGAATAGCCTTGAAATACACAGATAGCTTTACAAAAGTGCCTATATGTAATTATAAAGAAGGTAATCAAAATTTTAACAGTAGAAAAAAATACAATCTAGCGAGATAAACTTAAGAAATTCATCTCCTTTTTCACTCACTCCCTGCCAGCTTCCACCAATGACACTGAACACGAGAATAAAAATATTAATTATACTTAGGAATTATTTACAGAAAAAATAAGAAGCTATATGTAACTGACAAAGTAATGCATTGTAATTGCTAACTAGAGGAACATTGACTGGAAAAAATGTGTTCATACTATGATTACAGTGTACACTGCTCATCTCATCAACTGGGTGAAACAAGAAAATAAATTCATTTATTTGATAAACACTTCATTTTCCTTTTCTAAATGTTATTATTTCACAACTATAAGAGGAAGGATGAAACTATAAAAGGAGGATGAAAACATGCACATAAGGAAATTTCTAAGGAATATTTTTAAAAAGCTCATACAAGTGATTCTGATTCTGTTCTTATGTGTATCTGTACATTTTAACACTTTGAAATTCAAATTTAGAAAATGCTTAACGCTCAAACAAATTTTTATAATGTTGTCCCGTTTTAGATCTAGTTGGGTTTTTTCTCCCCGAGTGACTTTGTAGCTGGGCAAGCATGCCTGCTGTCAAAGGAAACAGCTAGAGGAAAGAAACTAGACTTTCATACAAGATGTAAATGGCCAGCTGCTCTATTTGAGAGTTCAGTTTTAGAAGTTTAAGTCCATCAGGTTTTTGTTACAATAATTTTTGCAAAAATAAAACTTACAGAACAAATAACAGACAGCCCACACACTGTATAATTTTAGGATAAGCTTCAAAGCAGTGATGCAAATGAAGGCACTTGAATAACTTTGCAAACTAGTAATCATTTTACAAAACAATCACATGATCTATTTCTATTTTTTTTGTACTGCTTTGCCTTATGGAATTTCCACAAAATAAAGTTTCTGGGATCAGTGGCGGCCCTGGCATTTCTACCAGTGGTGAAAATGAGCTTAATTTTCCCAGTTGTAGAATGCATGTTGCGACAATGACCTGACTGGTGGAACCAACTCTGAGGAAGCCTTAAAATACACACAGTCTTAGCAATTAAAATTGAGATAATTCAGAGAAGATTTGAAGGGGCACTTTGTGTCCCATCATTCATTATTCTACATAGAAATAAGTAATAATGCCATGCATGCATATGTCAGAACATCCTACATTGAGATGGAAAAACCAGATCCAAAGGCTTTATTTCCCTGCTGAATCAGTCACCTGAGGAAGACCTGAGCTGCGGTGGGGAGGAGGGTCCCTGTGGAGAGTCTCACTACCCCTGAGGCAGATCCTGGCGTCTCTCTGCCACAGGAAGCAAGCCTTCCTCCACCTGGTTCCTGGCAGCGGCTCTACATAGCTATCACATGGGTGGTAATGTTGGGAGGGTAGAAACAGGTCAGATTCTAGAGACATATTAAAGGTAGGACTGAGAATTTTCTGATGGAATGAATGTGTGCAGTGAGAAAAATCTATTTGTCAGGAAGATCCCTGTTCTGCTTTGGGTGTGAGGTGTCCCCCAAAAGCTCGTGTGTGAGACAAAGCAAGAAGGTTCGGAGGAGAAATGATTGGGTTGTGAGAGCCTCAACCCAATCAGTGAGTTGGCCTCCTGATGGGATTAACCTGGTGGTGACTGAAGTTGGCTGGGGTGTAGCTGGAGGAGGGGAGTCAGTGGGGTGAGCCTTTGGGGTACATATTTTGCATTTGGTTAGTGGAATCTCTCTCTCGGCTTCCAGATCATCCTGGGAGCCACTTCCCTTCACCACACTCTCTGCCATGGTGTTCTCCTTCACCTTGAGCCCCAGAGTGGAGCCATCTGTCTGTACACTGAGACCTCTGAAACCAAATCAACTTTTCCTCTTCAACAATTGTTTTGGTTGGATCTTTTAGTTATAGCAGTAAAAAAGCTAACTAACCCCCTAAGTCTTTTTTTTAAACCAGAGTAAATGCACGAATGCTGTAAATGCTTCTGGGTGTGTTTTTCTGAAATGAGAGCAGTGGATTTGGAAGATGGGAAATGAAAAACATCTCCTGTAGATGTTGAGCAGAGAGTTAGATGTAAGAGGTTGGTGGGGGGCAGAGGGCTGGGATTTACATATGGACACCTTTACTCAGAGCATTAGAAAGGAGTGAGAGAGTACGGGAAAGACAAATGTGAAAAACATTTAGAGTTAATTGAGCAATTAGTGTTGAAATAATGAGAAGGATCCACAAAGGAAGCAAAGAAACCCTCCAGTGATGTGTGGAAGACCAAGAGACTCAGTGCAAGATGTTTCAGATTTGAGAAACTTCATGATGTTTTTAAAGTCACTGAATCTAATTTTTTCAATCAGAAAAATTCCTTGATTAAAAAGGAATACAACCATTTTTTTTAAAAAAAATGCAATGTTGCTGAAGTAAGGCATGTTCTAATGACTAAACAATAGACATGAGCTTCCATAAAGTTGTATTCGACTATAAAGATGTTTTTTGAAGAGAAATATAAATGAATTTCAACAAGAAAGAGGGCTTTGATGTGCTTACCTATAATGATTGCCCAGAAAAACATTCCAAATCCAGTCAGAACGTATTCCTCTAAATACATCAAAGCTGTGCCCTCCACAGAAGTTTCTGCTTGGTCAGTAGCTAATTTTACACGGGTCCCTTGCTTATGAGGACTCTTTTAGATTGGCATAAATAGAATATAATCTTAGGTTAGGTTTTTCTCTTGTGCTTTACTTTTATTGCATATATAAAAGGAAATCTCAAAGAAAACTTGTCAATTTATTTAAATGTTTTCTTAAAATAGTGCATTATTTCAAAGTCACATTACATAAAATAAAGAAAATAAGCATGAAATCCATTTGATATCTTAAGAGAAGATAAGTTGTGCTGCAAACATATTAAGTACATTGCCTGTTCAGTACTTGGACCAATGTCATAATATTATTCTCTCACACCAATTAGTGTTATCTTAGATATACTAGAAGTCTGATGGCAGTCAAGACTTGGAACGACTACTTTTAAATGTGGGTTAATGTGTGATAAACGAATAAAGGAAACCTTTTTGTTAATTTAGGGGGAAAAAAATCCAGGTGTATATTTCTTATGCACATAGCTCTTATGGTGTGTTACCCTTTACTGTGTCTTCAAGGGTAGAATTAAGGGTAACAGATTTTGGTCTTCAGTGCTGATACATGGATTTAATACCCCTGAAATTTATTTTTAAAGTTCTCATATAAAATTAGGTTTTCTAATTCTTTCTCTTTTAGTAATACCGTATTTGTTGAAAAATCTCTTTGTGATGAAAAAGATGGCATATGTTTATTATTATATTACTACATATACCCTGAAAAATATTTTTTAATTAAAATATTTGTTTCAGTAAACCAGAATTATATTAGAGTACATTTGATCAGAATGACACTTGTTTCTGGTGGAAATATTTTTTTAACTTTCAATTTGTTAAAGGTTATTTCAATCATAGTATGGTTTCCTTTTAAGACATTGAAAATATGAAATTTTTGTAATTTGCAAAGACAGATTTGCAAGTGAAAATGTAGTTTACCATGAAATAAGCATGGCATGATTGGAATTTATTTTATTTTATTTTTTAAATATTTATTTTTTTAGTTGTAGGTGGACAGAACATCTTTCTTTTATTTTTATGTGGTGCTGAGGATCGAACCCAGTGACTTACGCATGCTACACGAGCATGCTACCACTGCGCCATATCCCCAGCCCTGGAATTTATTTTAAATCACATAAATCATGAAACTTTGCTGTCACTTTATAAGTAAGGTCCAAAAATTCAACCACAGAAAATATGGGGTAGTGGTATTTCAGGGTTAACAGAAACCAATATTTTGTAGTGGATGTTCCAGTTACTGTGTCGTAAAACAAAAAGGAAAAATGGAGTTGCTGTTTATTTATTTTTTACGTGTTAGGCCAAGTAGAACAGGACTGGTCATTGTGAAGAGAGCAAGCACCCTGTGCTGAGCTGAGAAAAGACTTGCGTGGTCGCAGACAGTGCTGCTGAGCACCTTCTCCCACCCCACCCTCGCCCCCAGGGAAAGTAGCCCTCCCCTTTCCCACCCCATGGAGAACTTGAGCTGGCCAGAACTTGGATTACCTTCACCCATCCCAAGAAATCTGCATTTGGATGCTGTGGGGCTGAACTGTGGGCCTCTACCTCATGACGTGTCTTTATTTTTGGTACGTTCTCCATCTTGTTTACTGCTGAGCTTGCTTTAGTTTATCTGGCTATGGAGTTGATTGTAACATCGCTGTCCTCACAGCCTTCCAAAGAGTGTTTTTGTAATTAACAAGAACGGTCTTTCCAACTAAACAACAGCTTCTCCGGCAAGAATGTAAATGGAACAGTTGAACTTCTCTAAGGAAAATGCTAGTCACTGCGTACATGTAGCTTTTAGTCTTTGGTAGGGTCTGTAAAACTGTACGTGTTACTAAAACTACATTTTGCCAAAAGTGAATGTTATTTAGGATATTTTTTTTAAAAAAAAATGAGAGCAATATCTCCAAACATGACTTATCTCTATGTTTACTTCTTCTCCCATGTCTCCTGGGCTTGGGGTAGCTCCCGAAGACACAACAAGCAGTCATAGTTCACGGCCATGGCATTGAAGCTCTTCCAGTGGCTGTGACAGACACTGAGCGTGGTAAAAGCTGTAAAGGAAAGCTCATGAGGCTCAGCAGTACCACAAAGAAGCAGAAGGATGTACAGCAAAACATCCCTAAATAGAATGTTTGGAAAGAGTATCCAAAATTTAAATTTGGGTAGTCATAAAACAGATGAACAATTTGATGTTCAATACTCACGTTAGAGCAGAAATTCCTTTCAACCAATAGCAAAAGGGAACCATTACAAGGACTCTTATTGAAATGAAGTCAGGAAGAGAGGGGAAGGTATCATGAATCAAAATATTTCAGTTAGCTCTCTCGGATACAGGCTCTAGAATATTATACTAGGGATTCCTGAGACATAAAACTTGCAACCTCATCATGAAAAGATGATTACATTTCATATATACCTCCCTTAGGGAAGAAAAACTATTATTTAAAATGAGGTTAGCCAGCAAATACAATTGTTTAATTTCAGCATGGGGTTGGATCCCAGGCACAGCTTTATAGCCATATTAGCGAGCATTAGTTTTAGTGTGTTTTTCTACCAAATCTGTTTAACATTTCTTTGGGGAGATAAAAATCAGAGTTCTCTTAATGCTTTTATCCACTGTCTCTATAACCCATTCCAAGAGGAAAACGCAAGAGAATCCTGCAATCATACAGGACAGCAGTGCTCTGAGATAGTGCAGGACAGGCACTCAGCACCACCCTCGGTGTGGGTCCCTGTACCTTTTGTCCTCTTGCTTCCAGCTTCCAGCAGTTCAGACAGTGAGCAGAGGTGAACGGAGCAGCCTGCCAGGGACTGAGACCATGGGTAATCGCGTTCTGTTAGATTGCCCTGGGTCTCAATCTTCAGTGGAGGATGTGTTTGTTTCAAGGGAAACTCTGAAGGAAAACACTCAACATGCTCCTTTAGGTCACTCGGCACACAGTGTTCTTGCACTATCTACACGAGTTTTTGTTTGAGATCTATTTTCCTTTCCTAAAAATGTTTAATTCTCATTCTCTGAACTTGCTCTATTTATTTAATTGTATCACATACCACACAACTTCTCATGGGATTTTAGCAAAGGCTGCTGATAAAGGTTTAAATTATTAAATAAATAGCTTTTGATTTTCTTGGAAATTCGCCTCGTTGTCACTTAACACTTTGTAATTCCTTCCTATGACTCTCTTACCAATTAGCATCTTCTGTGCCCCTCCCCGCTCCATCAATGTCCCTTCTCGCCATCTCTCACTGACTTCCCTTCTCAGGTCACTTGCAGATGCTGGGGTTCCCCGAGGCTTTGTGCTCTCCACTGTACTCTTCTCCATACTTCTCCAGCAGCCATTTCACCTGCCTGCATAGTGCCAGCAATTAGCTTATTACACCTACAGTCCCCACCTAGACCTTCCCCTGACATCTTCAATCGCAGTAAACCTCAGTGGGATGTTCAAATAAAGTATATATAACATGAATTTGAAAGATGTCCCTTATTTTCCAATATGTTTTACAAACTCTGTTTTTGGTTTTTTGGGGTTTTTAAAATCTTATTTATACTCTATTATTGAAATACATTCTCAAGAC
This sequence comes from Geosciurus inauris, assembly GCA_004024805.1. Classification (NCBI taxonomy): domain Eukaryota; kingdom Metazoa; phylum Chordata; class Mammalia; order Rodentia; family Sciuridae; genus Geosciurus; species Geosciurus inauris. Next base: position 8,893 of record PVHX01001000.1, on the reverse strand, counting down.
ATAAACTTAGGGAATATAACATGGAAGGAAGAAAAATCTGGTCCAAAGACTATGTACTTCGTGGACACTTAAGTCTATCCCTGTGAAAACTCATTTGTCCCCAACCATCAGCCAGTAAATGAATTGACAAAGCCATTTTCTTGTTCCTTATCTTTAAGGAATCCCATTTTCTATTGAGGTCTTTGCTGTGTATTTTAGATACTGGGCTAATGCAAACGACATTTGTTTATTTCCTAGAAATTAAATGGAAAGTTTTTAAAAGGGAGACATTTTTTAAAAAATTTTTTTCTTAGTAGGTGCTTATTGAGCTGTCACTTGGAGAAATATAGTAATTCACATAGTAATTCAACTTATAGCTTTTTATTCATGTAAGTTTTCCTAAACACAAGTATCTTTTCTACAGAATTGGTGAAAAGCAATCATAAATGAAAACTTTTGTGATTATTTAATTTTATAACATATTAGATGTGTTCTTTATAAGCAGATAAACTATCAGTGCTAACTGGAGGCCATCCTGTGAGCATCAGTGGCTACTTATTGCAAATAACTAGTGCACTAACCCAGAGAAGTAGTACTGACATTGAGTGGCTACTTTTGAAACAACAGGACACTGAGCTTTTATGGAAAGAAGCTGAGGACATTTTGAACTTCATTGTTTTGTGTTGTAGTCTTATTTTGGCTGGCCCAGAGTAAGCTTTCAGATTCCTTTAAAGATGTCAATCACTTGATTACAGAATGTGTGTCAAAAAAAATTTTGTTTGTGTGTTTCTGACTTTAATTAAGTCCTTTGGGTCAACACTGGAAAATGTATTCTCATGTAGTTTGATCTAAGACAAAGTATAACCTAATTTTGGAGTTTATTTCTTTATTAAAACCAGTTTGTTCCAAAAGCAATGTATCTGGGACAGTTACACACACCCACACACCCACATAATTTTCTTTCTATCTTCTTCCTCCAGAGTGGATGTTCACAAATAAGATACTAGTTCTATTTCAACATATAGTTGTAGAATGATAAAGCCATGGGGAAATGTTTCTATTGTGAAATAGAACAAAATAATAAAATGCCATTGGATTCCAATATCTACTATGAAAATATATGGATTTCATTATTTATAATTATTATCAGTTTAGAACAAATGCAATAAATGGTAAAGGAGACACAATAGCTCATAATTTTCAAATAAATATAACCTCTCCAGAGTAAAACAAAATGAAGATCATATATAATAATTTTCTTCTGTTTTTTAACCTGTCCAGTTCTTTAAAAAATTCTTGATATTTACTATAATTCAAAGAGATATTCAAAAAATTTCTAACGGAGGTGGATGGGGGGACACCAAGCTGCCCTTATGTCTTGCATAGTCTGGTTAAGAGATACAAACCACACAATTTTCTTTAAAAAAGGAAACTTAACATAAGAAATGGGGAACTAGTCATTGGACTATTAGACATAATGAAAGAGAAACTAAACTACCATGTGGAAAGCCACTGTGGGGAGCAGATACCATCCCTAGAGCTCGAAGAACAAGGGAGGATGCTGGAAATAACTTTTTTTTTTTTTAATTTGGAACCAGAAATTGAACCCAGCAGCACTTAACCACCAAGCCACATCCCCAGACTTTTTCATTTTTTAAATGTTGAGGCAGGGTCTCACTAAGTACTTCGAGCCTCGCTGAATTGCTGGGGCTGACTTCGAACTTGTGATCCTCCTGCCTCAGCCTCCTGAGCCATTTGGAACAAATCCATTTGGAATATATGCATGTGCCACCACAACCCACTGGAAATACTAACTCTTGAAGCAGGTCCTTGGTCTTACTGAGCTGAACACCTGCTTCCCAGGGACGCTGTTTGGCTGCTGGTGTACATCCAAGCTTGGAAGAGGGGCTCTAAGAGCGAGGATGCAGATTTCCTAGAAATGGATGCTGCACAGGTACTGCCATTGTCATTGAGAGGCCACAAGTGGAAGCGCTGGGGACAGCTCCAGGCCAGTGCAAGGGCTCGGAGCCACCCTTGCTGACTGGGAAGCAAAGCCCTGTGCCATCCAGTGTGACAGGAAGCCAAAGGGTGCAGTGAAGCGGGGCTCCTCCTCTCTGCCATGCCTGCTGCTCTCTGGCTAATTCTGTCAGTGCAGCCTGAGAGGCATCCAACAGGGGGCAGCGCAGCTTCCAGCCCCAGTAAATCCTCTTGTAGAAGGATGGGCTAAAAGCCAAGAGAAAAGCTTAGCCATTAGCCATTAATGAGCAAAACCAACCACAACTGAACACTAGAGATGGCGGTGTCCTTAGGTGAATTTTAAAATTGGGAAATCAGATCGGAACACAGGGTTTGAAAATTTGTTCCAAATCCTGAAGGTGACAATCAAGGCAGAATTTGGGTAATCTTGAAAGGAGTTTTTTTTGTTTTGTTTTGTTTTTGGTACTGGGATTGAACTCAGGGCACTCGACCACTAAGCCACATCCCCAGCCCTATTTTGTGTTCTATGTAAAGACAGGGCCTCACTGAGTTGCTTAGCGCCTCGCCGTTGCTGAGGCTGGCTTTGAACTCGCGATTCTCCTGTCTCAACCTCCCTAAGTGCTGGGATTACAGGCGTGCGCCACTGCACCCAGCTTGAAAGGAGTTTTTGACTGCTACTTTTAAATAAGCTCTTATGAAAGATTGACAAGCCTAAATCTTAGAAAGATAAAATATGAGTAAAACTATAGAAAAAGAGAAATACACATATCTGACCCCAGTGCATTGCATAAAATTTATATCTGTGTAGAAGGTGGACGATGAGTGAAAGAAAGGGAGGCTTAGCAAACCCCCATAAGGAACAGGTCGAGGCACAGGCTTTAGAGCTACCTACAGGTATGTTTATGATGTCAGGGAAAGTGCCCTGAACTTACTGTGTCTATAAAGAGAAAAGTTCTTCTGGGTAGATAGAAACCAATAATATATTTATCCTTGAGCTCCCCAAAATTACTAAACTACATTTATCCAAAATATAATAAGCCTTAATTTTAAATTTTTTATAAGTAATAAGAAAATGTGTCTTCTAGAAACATAGCCATATTTGCTTATTAGCTATTATACTTCTCACTTCATATCATGATTTTTTTTAAGAGAACTATCCTAGAATTTTCCCCCAAAATTATGGTTCTTATTTTAGGGTGAAATAAAACAAAATAAGATAAATACAGGAATTACTGCAGAAGAAATTAATTTTTTCAGTACTCACCTGTGTGCTAAAAAGGGGCATAATTTTACTATGTCATCTAATTGGAAGTAAAACTGAAAACAAGCAACTATTTCTAGTATGAACAGTAACTACACATAAAGATAAACTTGGAAAAATAAAGACCTAGGTGCACTTGAACTTCAATTTCTCTCTTCTTAACATTTATAATTATCATCTCATTAAAGTTTCAAAGATATTCATTTATACCAAATTTATTGCACATTAGCATGAATATCAAAAACCTGTATAAATAATTATTTTTGGTGCTATTGAAAAGTGGCTAACATTTATTGAGCGTCTCTTATGTGTTCTAAACTGTTCTGGGTGTCACAGATGTGTGGGGAAGGAAATGGCCTCCATGCCTTCACAGGGAGTCTGAGGGAGGCTGGTGAGCTCCATAGTAATGAACTACAGGCGGAAGGCAGCAGGTACAGGGTCTGTAAGTAGAGCGGGGTCAGTGATGACCTAGCGTGACAAGAAGAGGAAGCCTTCCTGAGAGAGGGCCTGAAAATTCAGACAGGAGGGGGAAAGAGTCGACAGTTATGTTATTTGGGCAACGTCATTCCAGGTAGTGGAAGAGAAGGTGCCAAAACACTAAGACAGGTAAGCTTGGCATGTCCGGAGAGCTGCAGGGGACTGCTGTAACAGAGCAGTAATACAAGGAGCACAAGAGGAGGTGCCAGTAGGGGGTCAGGTGGCGGAGTGTTGCAGGCGGGCCTGGGTGCTGCAGCATGGGTGAGTCTGGTAAGGGCAGCCTTGGCTCTGGCCACAAACTGGAGGCTGCAAGCTGAACTTCACATTTCTTTCCACAATGTACACCCTTAACTGAGTTTATACACAAGGCTTTCTGGTACTCTTAACATTGAACAGAGGCGGAAGCTCCAGGCATGCACAGGTGGCTCTCGGGGTGTTCCTCTGTGGATCATAGGAAACATCAGTCAGCAATGATCTTTGCATCAAATAAATCCCTGTCCTCTCCACTCTTGATCACTTCCCATGACAGCACTTTCCTTCTAGAAAAGTTACTGCTAAAGTAACAAGCAAGTATTACCCATTTCAGCTTAGAGTAAAAGCTGTGAAAAAAAAAATTATCTACAGTCTTAAAGGTTGGATTAATAACCTTCATAAGAAAACAATCAACATTTGCTTACTTGTCTTTTTTAAAAATATGCTAAACAAGCTAATTATTTGATTAATAAATAAATATGAGAAAAGAGACAAATCTTGATTACAGGAGATTTTTTCAGATAATTTTAAAACTTTCTGAAAGGAAATAGAAGATTTGAGTGACCAGAAGTATACAAAATATTAATGAATGGGGCAATATTATAAATATTTCAATTATTACAAAGTGAAACTATATATTAAATACAGAACCAACAAAATTTTCATTTGGGAATTTCAGAAGGATCTGAATTTTCAAATTTAAATACAAGAATAACTGTCAACATTTACTTAAAACACAGTTCAAAATGGGCCTAGAGGCCAGGCATGGTGGTCCACACCTGTAATCCCAGCTGCTCCAGAGGCTGAGGCAGGAGGTTCAGGAGTTCAAAACCAGCCTTAGTGAGGCTCTGAGCAACTCAGTAAGACCCTGTCTCTAAATAAATACAAAAAAGGGTTGGAGATGTGGCTCAGTGGTTAAGTGCCTCTGGGTTCAATCCTTGACACCAAAAGAAGAAGAAAAAAAAAGGCAGAGAGGGGAAATTGGCCTATTATTTATGAAGAATGAAATGTATTTTACAGAAAACTCAATTATATAAATAGAAAACTAGATCAATTAACAGACCCAGACTTATGTGGGGACATAACAATTCCAATATGGAAAAACACATTGTCAATGAAGGGATAGAACACTTAAGAGAAATTAGATAAACTGCCTCATTCTGCAGAAAAAATAGAAATATAAAATGTTTTCTAATACAACATACAGACTAGGAATGATGGTGCATTAAAAGTCCAAATATTAAAAGTAAAGATTTAAAGAATCTTCTTTTCAAACACACATTGAAAATTATCTCTTAAATAAGATCTGTAAAAGTGTATAAGAAGAAGAAAGAATGGAAAAGAAAAGATGGAATCGATTAAAATTTTTAAAAAGTTGGCATAGCAAAATATTTAAAAAGAAAATTAAAAACAATTTTATAAAATATCTTCCAGAAAAACAGAAGAAGGAATACTTCCCAACTCAATTTTTGAGGTCAGATACAAAAGCTATACAAAATAGAATCAAGAAAAAAACCACCAACAACAAACAAATAAGTCCAGACCAAAGCGGCTGATGAACTTAGCAACACAAGCACATAACAACACATAAGTCATGAATCCTAGTATGGTCCAAAAATAGCTACAGGCTATAATTCAGTGAGGTTTATTTTCAAGTCTGCAAAGTAGGTTTAATTTTTGAAAAATTAATAAAGGTAATCGATAGGCTAATGGACAGAACTGATCGCATCCTATTACATGAATGAATATTTGACATGATCCCATTCATGTTGAAAACTTACCACGGTGAGAATAAGAGGCACTAGCTAAATTTGACAGAGTGGATCTACAAAGTCCCAGTAGCCAGGGTGATATGGTGAGAGACCAAGATCTTGAGCAAGGCAAGGACAGCTGCTCTTATCACTCTTAACCAATATAGCACTGAACGTTCTAGCTGCTGCACCAGGTAGGGGAGAACAAACTGGAAAAATGATATGAACTAGTCCACAATTATAGAGGGTTGTGTATGTAGAAAATACCAAATTATATATAAAAATAGATCCTATAACTAATCCATCAGTTTAACAATTTTGTAGGATACTAAAACATATAACCCACATTTCTACATACAAACAATTATAATGTGGAAACCCAAAATAAAAACAAAATGTCATTTATAATCACTCCAAAGAATGTGAAATGTTTAGTTATACACTTAACACACACAGAATATAAAAATCATAAAGTATGACGATAAAATAAGTTAAGAAGAACTAACTAGAGAAAAATACTGAAAGAGTCAACCTAGTATAGGGGTCTGTTACCCTAAATTGATTTAATAAAGGCTTACTGCAATTCCTTGCAAATTCCAGCAGTCTTCTGTGTTGACATAGGCAAGCCTATTCTCAAATTTGTATGGAAATGCAGAGAACATAGAGTATTTCTAACCCTTGAAAAATAAAGTGGAGAGATTCGCTGTACCTGACAGCCATGCCAACTGCCTCTGCAGAGCAAAGGAGATGGAGTGGCAGAGGTCGAGGGACGGACATGAAGGTCATCCAAACAGAACCGGGATCCAGAAACAGATGCACAGGAAGGAGCCTGCCGACTTTCCGTAAAGAAGCAAAGCAGTCCAAAAGAGCAAGGAGAGTCTTTTCTACATCAGCTTAAGGGCTGCCGGGAGAGTCGGGCATCCATGGGGAAAAGGAATAGACTCAAATCAATGCCTTTCTGTAAGAGTAACTCAAATGGATGCATATTTCAATGTAAGATGCAAAGATGAAAACTAGTAAAAAACAAAGGAGTCGTCTTTTGCTCTAGAGCCAGGCAAACACCAGGATCCATAAAATAAAAAAAGCAAAGAAAACATTATGCTTTGTCAAGGACCCCGTTAAAGAGCATGAAAAGACAAGCTATTGAGTGAAAAAATGTTGCAAACCTCATATTGGACAAACAACAAGTATCTAGAATACACAAAATGCTCTCAAATTCCAACAGTAAATACAGCAGCTTAAAATTACCCAAACAGGAATGACTTTAGGTGTCCTTCAATGGGTAAACACTTAAATAAATGGCGAAACTCCATACCATAGAATACTACTCAGCCATAAATTTAGAAAATGGGCAAAAGTTTCAAACACATTTCACTAAGTAGGATACACAAGTGTTAAAAAGTACATGAAAAAGTGTTTGACACATTAGCCATTCAGGAAATACAGATATGAAGGTGTGGTGACATAGCATGCCTACCAGAATAGCTAAAATGAGAAGTAAGAACCCATAAGGACACCACACACTGTCAAGAATGAAGAGAAGATGTTTCCACCCCTGAAGACAGAATGTGAACTGAAAATCACCCTGGAAAGCATTTAGCTAGTTTCTTACAAAACTAAACCTGTATCAACTATATGCAAATCAACAATTACATTCCTGGGCCTTCGTCCTAAAGAAATAAAAATTAATGTTCATACAAAAACTTGTGCATGAACGCTCATCACAATTTATGATGTGACTTGAGGTGCCCTTCAGTGAGGAAACGCTTAAATAAATCGTGGTACTACATACCATGGAATACTACTCAGCAATAAATAGAAGCAAATTATTGATACTTGCAAAAAAGCATGAATCTCCTGGTCATCAGGTCGAATGAAAAATTTCCTACAAGGGAATACACTGTTATATTTACATTTATATAACATACTCAAACTGACATTATGGGAAAGGAAACAGAACAGTGTTGAGGATCGCAGACAGCAGGGATGGGCGGAGCTCTGAAGGGCTATTAAAAGGATTCTTCTGATTATGGAATTGTTATGCATCTTACTGTTTACATGTCAATAACCTGGTCGTGATTTTGCATTTCATAAGATGTTACCATTAGAAGAAACTACACCACACTGTACAGCTTCTTAATGCTGTTTATAATTTTACAATTATCTTTATAATGTGTTTATAAGTTTTCATTTACCTCAAAATAAAAAGAATCAATGTAACTAACAATTCTTTAATGTGGCTATTTAGACATCAAGAATCAGCAGACAGATTGGAAGATAGTGCTTACAACTGTTTAAATGTGAGAAGAGCTAATATACTTCATAAGAAATTATTATAATCAAAAGAAATAAGCAATCCATGGAAATACAAGCAAAATATGAACAATTTATATGACAATATTCAAATGGATAACAAATGTATGAAAGATGGGCAAATTCACTGGAAATCAGAAGCAATGGGGTATTTTAACCATCCTCCAAGTCTACCAAAATTAAGATTTGGGCATCATCAAGATTTGTGGAGAAACAGAATTTATGATGTATTTACATTTGTTGAGAGAACAGCCTTCCTAGAGAGTGATCTTACAGAACTTAGAAAATCCAACCGCTGTTGACCTCCATATGAACACACATACACATCACACACACCATATGCCCAGCATAGCAATCTGGCACTCCTTCCATGTACACAGCCCAGGACAATTCACACATCACTCCATCAGGGGATGTGTATACACGTGTGCATTTCAGCATATTCTATGGTAGGAATGTTAAATCTAATAGAGGAAGAAACTGGGCACAATGGTGAACAACTGTAACCTCAGTTACTGGGGAGGCTGAGGCAGGAGGATAACAAGATCAAGATCAGTCTTGGAAACTTAGTGAGAACCTGTCTCAAAATAAGAAACAAGAGAAAGGGCTGGGAATATAGCTTAGTGGTAGAGCATCCCTGGGTTCAATCCCCATACTGAAATTTTTTTAAAAAAAGGAATAGATAAATCAAATGTAGTGAATATATAGTAAAAATTTTGATGCACCCATTAGTAGAATAAAACTAGAGGCAGACGCAATAACGTGGGCAAATCTTAATAATATAGGAATAGAATGTTCCTATAAACTTAATAAAAAATTCATGAATTAATATACATATTACATATTTACAAGGACACATTTAATGATACCTAGTACATTAAAT
>PVHX01000999.1:199288-231551 GCA_004024805.1 Geosciurus inauris | reverse complement strand
ACCTTTATTTTGTGTATTTATTTTTATGTGGTACAGGAGATTGAACCCAGTGCCTCACATGTGCGAGGCAAGTGCTCTACCACTGAGCCACAACCCCAGTCCCCATACTTTCAATTTGTCTTACTGATGGTATTCACTGTGATTACATGATTAAGATAGTTTTTATTGCTTTTCTTCACTGTAGAGCTACTGTTTTCCTTTTTGTAATTAATACATACTTTACTTGTGAGGAGTTATTTTGAATATAGGTAAATAAATAATTTCTTATTAGATTTTCATTTCTTTTATTTATATTTGTTTTGGACTCATGGTTTTCTTTGTTTTAGTGGGTTATAATCTCTTATTATTTTTATGCATATAGCAGCCGTAGAAGTATGCTACATGGATCTTCTTTCAAAGGAGCTTGCTGTTCAGCTGCAAAGAGTATAGTTAGTTGATAGCTTCCAGTTTCAGCATGTTTGGGATCTGCTTCAACTTCAGAGCTGAGGCTAGGCTTTTACCACACAGACAGTAGGCAGTGACTAAGCATAACACACAAACTAGAGTTAGGCTATTTCTCTCCAGTATGGAACCCTTCTAATGGTCAGTCTGCTCTGGGGCTTCCTGTTGTGTTGGCTGTATATCAGGCCTGCATTGCTGAGGTTCTCCTTGCTTAATCCTACTTCCTTTCTTCTTTTCTTTTATGGATGCTAGATTTTCTGCCTAATCTGCTTCCATTTTCTTTCTCTTTTACAGGCCTTCCAGCCCTCACTTCAGTAAACTCTATCTCACTCCATCTCAATGTCTACTTTTTGGAGGGTCCAATTTATACAACGCTAAACTGTCCCCAGTTTGGCCAATGGAGCTCATTTGAATGAAGCCAGCTTATGTCCCCATTAGACTTATCCCCATCTTTCTTGAACATTTCTCTTGCTTTCTGGTACAAATAAGATGTTCTAGGCTTATCTTGAGCCTTCCCTTTCCCAGCCTTGGAATCAGTCATTTAAGAGCCTTAATTCCTTTGAAAAATAATATCTGGAAGCTAAGATTTGGCGCTAGGAAAGCTCATTGGTATGGGTGGTGGTGTAGCTGGGCCTTCTCAGTGTAAAAAGCTAGGGTATAGATACATGTAAATACATACATACATGTAGGCCTACATTTATATCTACATTTATTTATGTATTTATTTATATTAAAAAGGATGAGTTTATATTGATTCTTTAATACTTGTGATTCTTTCTAAATATGTCACTCTCTCCTCTGAAGACAAAAACTTGTTTTCTCTTACCCTTAATTTATTATTTCGTTAGTCCCCCCATATACTACTGATTCTCCATCTCTACTGCCACCTCCTCACCTGTGTAGATGCCTTCCTTATCTCACTGTGGCTCCAACACCCTCTACCAGGCCATTTACCAGTGTGGATGCTCTTTTAGCTCTCTTTGGGCTCTGACTTGTGCATTGAGGCATCCTCACAATCCTTATGTCAAGTACCCAGGCATAATGCTTTTGAGATTCATCCTTATATGTACTAGAAGTTCATGGCTTTTTATTGCTAAGAGGCCATTCATTGTATGAACCTACCAGTTTTTGTTTTTTTTTTAACAACCTTATTTTTTTATGTGGTACTTCTTTTATGTAGTGCCTCACACATGCAAGGCAAGTGCTCCACCACTAAGCTACAACCCCAACCAAACCTATCAGTTTTTAAAATCCATTATCTCATTGATAGAAACTTGAAATATTTCCAGTTTTTGCCTATTACGTATAAAATTCTACAAACATACTTATATAAAGCATATTTTGGACATATTTTTTGTTGTTGGGTCATAGTGTAGGTATATTTTAACTTTATAACAAATGGCCAGTTTTCCAAACTGAGTACTCCCTGAAGCAGGATATGAACATTCCAGTTGCTCTACAGCCTTAAGAACATTTGATGTTGTCAGTTTCTTTTTATGTGTTCTGTTAAGTATGTAGCTTTTTCTTATTTAATTTGTATTTTCCTGATGACTTTTTTGTGTGTTTTTGGACTGTTTTGCATATTTTACTTTGTGAAGCATCTATTCCAGTCTTGAATCTCTTTTTAAAAATTGGGTCATTTGTCTTTATTAGTGAGTTATAAGAGTTCTTTATGGTAGTATTACAAATAGTTTCTCTAATCCTGTGATTTGCCTGTTCATTTTTTTAGTAGTGTCTTTAGTTAGCAGAATATTTTAATTTCTGTTTCAATTTTTTTGGATTTCGTCTAACAAAGGTCTTCTCATCCTGGGATTGCAAAACTTTCTTTTATGAATGTGAGGTTCTACCTTTTGTGTTAAGTGTCTACCTAAATTAATTATCAGATGTGGTTTAAAATAGTTATCAGTCAGGGTGTAGCTGTAGCTCAGTGGTAGAACACTTGCCTAGCATGCGTGAGGCACTGGGTTCGATCCTCAGCACCACATATAAATAATAAATGAATAAAATAAAGATCCATCAACAACTAAAAAAATATTTCAAAAGAACAGTCATTAGTTTATTTTATTCCATACAGATTTCCAGTTGTTCTGGCATGTTTATTGAAAAAACTTTCCTTTGTGCTTTGAGATAGCCCCTGAACCTTTGTAGAAAATTATTTGTATGGGTATTTCCTGTCAATTCTGTTGTAACGATCTGTTTGATACTTAGGCCACAGCTACACTATCTTGATTAGTAAGTATAGCAAGTTTTGATGTCAGGCAGAGTAATTTCTCCATCTTCATTCTTTCTAAAGATTACTTTGGCTATTCCAGATCCTTTGCATTTTCATATAAATTTTAGAATTTCCTTATGAATTTTAGAATCAGCTTTTCAGTTTATGAAAAAGCATGCAGCAATTTTAAGGTTGAGTTGAATGTACAATGCAAATAACTTTTATGACAGATGCAAGTAATATTTATTGAGCAACTAGCCAGATAACCTTTAAAATTTTTTTATTTTTTATTTTTTATTTATTTATTTTTTTTAAATATTTTTTTTTAGTTGTAGATGAACACAATATCTTTATTTATTTTATGTGGTGCTGAGGATCGAACCCAGTACCTCACGCATGCGAGGCAAGCGCTCAACCGCTGAGCCATAGCCCCAGCCCCTAAAATTTTTTTATTAATACTTTTTTAGAGAAGTTTTAGGTTCACAACAAAAATGAGTGGAAAGTACAGGGAATTCCCGTAAGTCCCCACCTGTGTCAATACCTAGCACCAGAATGTTACATTTGTTATATATTAAATGAATCTATATTATGTCACTAAAGACATTAAATGATTACTTAATAATAATTATGTTGTTATAATTTTGATAGGTACAAAAAGCATAACATAACTGTCTAAACTCATCTGGAGAACTAGAGAAATCTGTAGTTTGGAAATGTTATCTCAACTGATCTTTGAAGGGAAAATAGAAATGAGCCAGGCAAAGAGAACAGAAAAGGGGGTTCTAGAAGAAGGAATAGCATTTGAATAGTAGAAGGGTATTGTCGCATCCCTCTAGGTAGTGAAAGAAAGCTACAATAAATATAATTGTTGATCACATTTAAAAAGTAACACAAAATTAACAAAGATAAGGGAATCCTTAAAGTTGAATCCAAATGAAAAATGTACCCAAACTGAATTTGAAATGACCTTAATGAAAATGGAAACATACCAAAATTTGAGGAATACAGTGAAAACAACATTTACAGGGAAATTAATAGCTTTGTATGAAGAAGAAAAGTTCAAAACCAGTGACCCAAGCTTCCCATTTTAAGAAGTGATAATATGAAGAGTAAATAACCCAAAATTAGTGAAAAGAAATATAGCAGAAATAAATGAACTAGAGAAAAAATTAAACAAAAATAGGTTCTATAAAAAGTTTAATAAAATGCATAAGCCTCTAACTAGACAGATCAAGGAAAAGAAAAGGTGACACAAATTAATACTATCAGGATTGAAAGAGAGGACAGCACTACAGATTCTACATTCATGAAAAGAAAGATAAAGGAATACCATAAATTATTTTATACCAATAAATACGACAGCTTGGATCATGCATTCTGAATGGAGGTGATATCATCCTCAAGGTGACAAAAATTGGCTTTTGGGAGGCAAGATCCACCTAGTATCCCGCTGCGTAAGACTTCTCATAGAAATAATGGGGCCAGGGCTGGGGCTACGGCGCAGTGGCAGCGTGCTCGCCTAGCACGCGGGAGGCACTGGGTTTGATCCTCAGCACCACATAAAAATAAAATAAAGCTATTGTGTCCACCTACAACTAAAAAATAAATATTAAAAAAAAAAAGAAATAATGGGGCCAATGGTTCTGTAAATTGGACCTCAACTCTTGATTTATAAACTTAGAGAGCTGTCTAAAATCAGAATTCTCCTCTTCCTACCCCAGCCAAGTTATGTCTACTCAATTCTTTGATATATTTAGCATATATCTATTGTGTTTCCTTATTGATGTTCTACTTCTATATTTGGCCAGTGAGGTTTTTTTTTAAGGTTAGCTCCTGAGTTCTTTTGATAGGACCCTTGTAGTATCTGACAAATACCTTGCTCACAGCTATGAAAAATATTCTAGCTCATCTTGTATATTTCATGCTCTAGACTAGGAATCAAAGATTTCTCCAGTATGCTATAATTGATTTTTAATGGAAAGTGGTATTTGAAGATCATATTCTGGTTACTAGGAATGTTCTCTATTATTGGCTGTATCATAAGGTTCTGAAGAGTAGAATTATTCTGATTAAATGTTGAGCCATAACACAGTATGGAATTTATCTGAAAGCTCTAGAGTGGTTTCCTTATTCATTTATCAGATATTTATTAATTATCATGTGTCATGCACTCTGATGCTGGAGATATAATGAACAATATAGGCAAAGACAATACCTTCAGGAGCTTACCAAGGGTTCTTGTCACTGTTGCTAATGATCTTGACCAACATTTCACCTTTTGTGGTTTTCTTCATTTATTAGATTACAAAATTGTACTTTTACTGTCCTTAGTTTAAAAGTTTAAGGATTCTGTCTTTTTTTGTTGTTGCTTCCATGCTAATTCATTATTTGTGATATTCTTTCCTCTTTTTTCCCTGTCCTCTTACAGAGATGACAGAAGAGGAGCAGTTTGCTCTGGCTCTTAAAATGAGCGAGCAGGAAGCTAGGGAGGTGAACAGCCAGGAGGAGGAAGAAGAGGAGCTCTTGAGAAAAGCCATTGCTGAAAGCCTGAATGTAAATACGCTATGTTGAAAAAGTTCATGGGATTTATCAGTAATGTTTTTTGACTTCTACAGTGTTATAATTGCATTGGGAACTAGCTGTGGTATTTTATAGGGGTTTCAACTAACAGTTATTTCCCATAATAATTTTTAAAATCCATGTCAAATTATTGGTTAACCCAAATTGAAGTATTTTGTAAATACTTGAAAGAGTTTTCTTCCACCCACAGTATTTTTTCAGTCTGTGGCTTAAAAGAACCATAGCAAGTTGGCAACTCCTGAAAAGAGTTAGAGAATATCAAGAATTCCAAAAGAAGCAAGACCAGATGTTTACCTCCCCTTATTTGTGGGGAGAACAAAGGGAATGAGGGAAAGAATGGGTTGTTCTTAAAATAATGTTAAGTGTTAAGTTGTGATTTGAATATGTACAATTCAAATTATTTTAAATATTAAGGTACTTGCCAGTAACAGGTTCTGAGCCATCCTTGATTTTTTTTGTTGTTGTTATTTTGAGATGGGGCCTTGAAATGTTACCTAGGCTGGCCTCGAACTTGCAGGTTCAAGTGGTCTTACTGCTCAGTCTCCCAAGTAGCTGGAACTATAGGCATGTACCATTGCACCCAGCCCAAGCCATCATTTATGCTTTTCGCCCCTCTGTATTAGCAAAGGGAATAGTATGATGATCTAGTACAGCACTTTGCACATAGGCATTCAGTGCACATTATGGAATTCATTTGAATTGAGCATCTACGTGTTGGAGAAGAAAAACTCCTAGGGGCAGTGGCTTCCCCTTATTGTCCTTCCTGTGACTCTGCGTATATAGCTGTTTTAATAATAAACTTGGTCTGGTGTGGGATCACTTGTTTCAGACTTGCCGGCCTTCTGATGCCTCTGCTACCAGATCTCGACCTCTGGCCACTGGACCATCTTCACAGTCCCACCAAGAGAAAACCACAGACTCTGGGACCACTGAAGGCATGTTTTGGCTCCTTCTACTCATCAACTATAACCGTATCACAGGGATCTCATTTTGAGAGTAGAAAATGCCCAAAATCCCTTTGGTGATGTTAAAGAGGTTTAAACAGAAAGTAGTTGAGATTTCACTAATATCCAACATACTTTTATCTCGAAGGAAAAACCAACCTTTGGTTAAACCCAAAGAAGAGCCTTTCTTACCCACATTTTGTAATTCTTGGTAAGTGATAGCTTACCAACCCCTCTTAATAAAAAAGTTTGTCCTTAGCCCTACTTTTTCTCAAATACCTACAGGCATATGGCAGCTGGTACCTCCATCACTGTTTAAAGGCTCACATATCAGTCAGGGAAACGAGGCTGAGGAAAGAAAGGAGCCTTGGGACCACACTGAAAACACTGAAGAGGAGCCGGTCTCTGGCAGCTCAGGAAGCTGGGACCAGTCAAGCCAGCCAGTGTTTGAGAATGAGAACGTTAAATGTTTTGACAGATGTACTGGCCACTTGGCTGAGCACACAAAGTGTGGGAAGCCACAGGAAAGTACTGGGAGGGGTTGTGCTTCTCTCAAAGCTGCCCAGGGTAGGGGGGACACATCTAGGCACTGTCTGCCTGCCCCAGTAGATGCCAAAGTTCTTCAGGACACTGGGGGCACTGTGCACTACTTCTGGGGTATTCCATTCTGCCCTGCTGGAGTAGACCCTAACCAATATACTAAGGTCATTCTCTGCCAGTTGGAGGTTTATCAAAAGAGCTTAAAAATGGCTCAGAGGCAGCTTTTAAAAAAAAAAGGGTTTGGGGAACCAGTGTTACCTAGCCCTCCTTCTCTGATCCAGAATGAATGTGGCCAAGGAGATCAGGCTAGTGAAAAAAATGAAGGCATCTCAGAAGATATGAGAGATGAAGACACAGAGGAGAGGCAGGAGTCTAGGGCATCTGTCTGGCACTCAAAACCCAAGGATTTCCAAGAAAGCCCAATTAAAAGCTTGAAACAGAAACTTTTGTTGGAGGAAGAACCAACAACCAGTCATGGTCAGGTAAGGGTCAGTGATGCTGTAATTAAGGATGATTTATTCAGAGATTAAACAAGGATTATTTTAGCTATTTGTATTTTTTGTGGTTCCCCCCAATTATTAAAGTAACACGTGCTCACTATAGAAAATTAGTAAAGTATAGAAGAATATAAAGAATTACCTATAATCCCAAGAGGCAATCATCATTATTTCTATACATATAAAATACAATTTTCTATTTAATATTTGAACAAAATGAAGACTGTTCAGTGTAAACTTTTTTTCTTTACCCCACTTTATGGTTTATTCTAGGTCTTTTCCTATTTATTAAATATATTTGAAAACATTATTCTATCATATGGATATACCATAATTTATTATTATTTAAAATTTTTATTTCTAATAAGTTTTTTTTTTTGACTAGGTAATATTCACAGGGATCAAAATTCAAGAAGATGTAAATTTAAAAATCTGTCTTCATTCTTCAGCCAACCATTTTCACTCTCTGGACTCAATCTGTGTTACTAGTTTCTGGTATATCCTTCCATGGAATTTATATAGTACAAGCAATATACATGTTCTTTTCCCCACTGTTTTTACACAAATGGTAGCATATTAAACACTTAATTCTGCCCTTGCCTTTTAAATTTGTCTATGAGATTGTTCTATAACAGTACATAAAAAGAATTTCTTCATCTGTTTTTCTTTTTTTATTTTTGGATGTGGAATGTATGAATGAATCATAGTTTATTTTATCCATTGGTGGCCTATTAGGGAGCATTTAAGTTCTTCCAATATTTTCCTGTTACAAACAGCACTGCAGTGATTATTCTTAAACATTTCATCCACATGGGATATATTTGTAAGATAATCTCATGTTGATACAGCTGGTGGATCAAAGGATATCTGCATTTACAATTTGTTAGCTGTTGTCAAATTTCCCTCCATAGAGGTTGTGTACATTTACATGACCACCAGCAATGTATGAATACTAGTTTCTTCATACCTATACCAACACAATATTATCAGACTTCTTGATTGCCAATCTGAGAGATGAAAAATGTATTTTTTTTTTTAATTTTTTGTAGATGGACACAATGTCTTTATTTTATTGCTCTGTATGTGTTGCTGAGGATCGAACCCAGGGCCTCACGCATGCGAGGCAAGCGCTCTACCGCTGAGCTACAATCCCAGCCCGAAAAATGTATTTCAATGTAGTCTTTTTTCTTTCTTTTTTGCAGTGCTGGGGATTAAATCTAGGGTTTCACAGTTGCTAGGCAAGCATTCTGCCACTGAGCTTATACTCCCTTTCCTTATATTAGAACATTATTGTATTTTTAAAAAATATTTATTTTTTAGTTGTAGGTGGACAGAATATCTTTATTTTTTATTTTTATGTGGTGCTGAGGATCGAACCCAGTGCCTCCCGCGTGCTAGGCGAGCACTCAATCACTGCGCCATAACCCCAGCCCCTATTATTGTATTTTTAACTTAACAATATGAAATAATTTTCTCATATTAAAATTTTCTATAGATTTCACTTTTTTTTCCTTTTTGGTACCAGGGATTGGACTCAAGGGCACTTAACCACTGATCCACATCCCCAACTCTTTTTTATTTTTTATTTAGAGATAAGGTCTCACTAAGTTGCTTAGTGCCTCACTAAATTGCTGAGACTGGCTTTGAACTTGCATTCCTCCTGCCTCAGCCTCCTGAGCTGCTGGTATTACAGGTGGTACCCAGATGCCCAGCCTAGATTTCACTTTTAATGATATATTCTGGCTTATGAACTTACCATAATATTTAAAAAAATTTTTTTTATCACTGGGTATTTTGGTTATGTGAAACTTTTGTACCTATGTGAAACTTTTTTTAATTCAAAATCAGTATCCTTAGGAATAGGAAGCCAGAAAAAATGCTAGGTTAAAGAATTGTGACTATACTGATTTGCTATTTATTGCCACGTTGCTTTTCAGAAAGATTGTTCAAATTTGTATTTCCTCCCTTTAGCAATATATGAAAATACATGGTTCACTACAGGCCTGCCAACCTTTTAAAAAATTAAACAAACTTACTGATTTTACAGGCAAATAATGAAAATCTTAAATTCGTAATTTTACCTTTCATCCTGATCTTTTGCTTTCAGGAATTGTGTGTATAAAGAATTTAATTGTTTGTTAAGATATTTTCTGTTGAACATAACTTTGCTGGAGTTGCCCACATTTGTAACTCCTTCGTTGGTAGAGATAGCAAGAGAGTCTCAGGAATTGAGACTCAAAAAAAACATCTACCTTCGGTTAAATGGTGTAATCTGTAATGAAGGTTATTGAAACTTTATAATCAGATAATAACTCATTTCTGGCATTGCTGTGACAAAAGTTGTTAATGAAGGTGAGAGGTCACCTCAATGGCATTATGGTAGGGAGATGTTGATGTAGTCACTACTTTTCAGCATCTGATCCTTAATTTTTCAGTCCAGGTACTGGAACTTGTTTTCCAGAAGGTACCGCATTATGTGTAATTGTGACTTTTACTTAGCCAAACTTGAAGCTGATTTATGTACACCTATTGACACATTTCTTATGGAATAAAGACAGTTTTAGTGATTATACTACTCAGACCCACCAGATATTGTACCTCTTTCTAGGATGAATGTATTTAGAAAGCTGAAATAGTAATCAGAAAATGGAAACTTTAGCCAGGCACAGTGGCGCATGCCTATAATCCCAGCACTTTGGGAGGCTGAGACAGGAGAATCGCAAGTTCAAAGCCAGCCTCAGCAACAGCGAGGCGCTAAGCAACTCAGTGAGACCCTGTCTCTACATAAAACACAAAATAGGGCTGGGGATGTGGCTCAGTGGTCGAGTAACCCTGAGTTCAATCCCCGGTACCAAAAAAAAAGGAAATGGAAACTTTAAGAGATGATTAACTAGCCTGTGGAAAGGGTTGATAAACTGCCACTGCCTTACAAGAGAGGCCGTTTCTGTTGACGACTGGCTAATAGTCTAATTCATTTTCACTTCCCAGGCCATGGTGTTGAAGATATTACTAGAATTTGATCTTTGGATTTTTCTTTTTTTAGATTCAAACTATCCCTTTTCCCGTAACTTATTTCTTTAAGTAGAGTGCAATATCTTGATTACACCACATCTAATCAAATTTTGTTTGCACATTTTGCTATATTATTTTCATATTCTGGAAGAACCTCACTGTATTGCTAAATTCAGATTACTTCCATTTGAGGTATAACTTTAGAAATTAAATTAGTTTACTCAAATGAATACATTCTTGGGATTTCATGTTGAAATGGTTGGGAAGAGGATCATTTATGTAAACAATATAACAGTCGTAGTTAAAGCATGGATTTTGGAGTCAGGAAAGTCCCAGCTCCACTTTTGATGAGTTATCTAATTTGGGGTTAATTATTTAACCTTGAAGTTTTACTTTTCTCATTTCTAAAATAATAATTTTTGCCTCATAAGGTTCCTGTAAAGATTTCAGGATGGGCTGGGATTGTAGCTCAGCGGTAGAGCGTTTGCCTCGCATGTGTGAGGGCCTGGGTTCGATCCTCAGCACCACATACAAACCAATAAAATAAAGACATTGTGTCCATCTACAACTAAAAAATAAATAAAAAAAAAAGATTTCAGGAGATAATGCATGCAAAATGAATAGGCTTGGCATTTAATAGGTACACAATAATTTTTAAACAATTACACTGGGAAAATTTGAGATATGGTTAACCTAAGGTAGAGATGGTCTTATAACTGATTATTTTCATGATTGCTTCTGAAGTCCTAAGGCTTAGTCATCTAGTCATTCTAAGTCAGCAAAATTCTATTAAGTGGACACTAGGTGTCAGTGTTTACTATTTTTTTTAAGATTCTAAAACGTTCAAACAAAATCATGCTAAGTATTGATTGCTATTTTATTTTAGTCCTTTTGATAGTTTTGTTCAGCTCATTTTTCATAATGACTATATTCCTGATATTGTATAACTTCACCTTTTTGACTGAAGACTTGATTCAGCCCCCCCTCCCCCCTTTTTAAAGAGTATTTCATCATTTACCTGAGTGGTAGAGAGATGACTAATTTGTTTAGGTTATTTGTCTTGTTAGGAAACCCTGAAAACTTCAGCCAGTAGCTTTATATCTACTGAAAGAAGCTTTATGGCCAAGGTAGACTTTCTCAGAAGTCTACCTAAGGTAACAGTAGCTGCTTTTCATGGTTGCTTTAATGAGTTGATATTTGCACCAACTCTACCATGAGTCAATGCAAATGTCTTTTCCTTATTGCAGTCCCTTTCATTGCATACATTATCTTAATTCTTGTCATTGAGGCATTTTTTCCTATTATTTATTTATTTTAAAAAATTTTTTGCAGTACTAGGGATTGAACCCAGAGGCACTTTATCACTGACCTGCATCTCTAGCCTTTTAAAATTTTTGAGATAGGGTGTCACTAAGTTGCTGAGGCTGGCCTCAAACTTGGAATTCTTTTGCCTTAGCTTCCGAGTCACCAGGATTACAGGTGTGTGCCACCGACCTGGCCATTGCATTTCTTAAAAGGTATCTCTGTAGTTAGGTAGCAATACCTTAATGGCAGATTTGTACCAAAAAGAAATCTTTATAGCTTTCCCTTTGGGATGTCCTATGTTATGTCTTAGCTGTGCTCAGAGAGATAACTTTCATGGGTCACAATGTTTTTCCCAGCTTGGCATTTCAGTTGAAAACTGGACTTTTCTATTTTTCCCCTCCCACAACACAAGCTTTATAATTGTTTTTCTGGAATCATAATACATTTGACTTACCAATTAATATTTATATAAGTCTTGCATTTTACAAAGCACATTTACATTATCTTGATTAATTCTCATACTAATAATCTGTGAGGCAGTTGTTAATACTTAAAGATGAGGAAAGAGATTCAGATGTGACTTACCCAAAATTACCATTAGTAGGTGATACAGATCTGATTCAAATATCAATCTTCTGACTCCACAGGGTATATTCTTTTCACAGAAACTTAATGACTTAAGAAAAATGTTTTATGTTTATTGCTAAGTGATAGTGTTGAACAAGTATTATTTTGGGGGATGTGGGGTTGTGCTGGGGATCGAACCCAGGACCTCATATGTGCTAGGCAAGCACTCTTGTCACTGAACTACATCCCCAGCCCAATTTTTTTTTTTTTTTTAAAGAAAGAGAAACCAGTTCATCTATGCCTTTGTATTTAAGATGTTACATATTTCTTTGCAGTCTTCCCAAGGGCTATTTGTTGAAGAAACTTCTGAAGAAGGAAACTCTGTACCTGCCTCACAAAGGTGAGATTATATGTTGTTGTGAGTTCAGTTCTCTTCTCATGGTACCAACATAAGGAAGATGAACCACATGAATGAGACTACACCTGGACAACTTGCTAGGGAATTTTTAGCTCTTTTATAAGCACGGATTAGGAGAAATCATTACTGTCTCCAAATTTTCAAATATTTATCTCATAAAAAGTCTGGAATGGATCTTAGAGGTTTTCTTGTCTACCCTAGTCATCTTGGCATAAATCTCATTTACCTTATTCCTGAAAAGTGGTCATATCCCGCTTTTCTTAACTAACACTAGCTTCCTTTACCAATTTGAAGTTTCTAGACTGATTTCTTTATGGTCCTGTTTTCTTCTTGCCCATTTCTCCACTTGTTCCTCTGCTTATTTTATCCACATTTCCAAACCTTATACATCTTTTAAATCTCTCAAGACTTGCATCCTCTTTGATGCCTTTGTATTATTCAGGCCACATAGATCCTGTGCCACTTTTAATCTGTTTGTATCTCATTTTTTCTCTAAATGGTTTTATTTATATTACCTCCTCCATTATTCTTGCTGATTGGTTGATAGGGTTATATCTAAGTCTTCTTATCTTAATAATAGATGATGATTGATTGGTTATAAACTGCTATTAACTGGATCAGGTTTCCAACCTCTTTCTCCCTTTGTTTGATAGTTGAGTTTTGGGAATTTCTCAAGAACATGATTTTGTATTGAGTGACTGTCATCTCCTATATAGGAGTTGAGGCCCAGTGCCATTTGCTATAATGTAGGTAGTGTTCTTTCTTAGGCTTTTGGTGGACAGTACTAGGTATTTCTTCCTGAGCTGAAAAATATAGCTTTGGGTGATTCTCCTGTGGTTAAGACAGGTTTGGAAGTGTTTTTAACAGGAGTAGGCCTTCTGTTCCCTGTAGGCCTTTCTGCTTTATTGTGGTGAGTCTGTGCAGAGCAGATGTAGGTTTTAATAAATGATTATACACTTTGTCACCAGGAGAGAGTTGAAATTGCAGGCAATGTGGTTTGACTTCAAATTGATTAGCCCATTTTATAAATGTCAGCAAATTGTTTTGTGATGGACCCTTTGAATAGAGCCCTAATGTTACATGCAGAGTAAACTGTCTGGCTTGGGTTTATAACAAATGCTATGAGATGTTTTATTTAGAGAGAGAAATCACTTGTGGTTTCCTGTCAGGATTTAGTTATTTATCTTGAGTCAGTAGTGGCTGTTCTCTCTTTGTGGTTCTTGGTTGATATGAGAATTTGTGTTTTTTAAGCATCTTCTTGCATACTTGATCAAACTAATCATAAAGTCCTGTGAAGCATGAGAGGAGTAGTTCAGATGCTCAGATTTCTGAGCCATGTATTCCTATGTCAGGAGGAGTTTGCATTCCATGAACAGGCAGGGAAAATCAGAAGGTTGGATGAGGGAAACAATTCATAATTAAGTTTTCCTTGGAAGAGAGATTCAACTTGTGTGGACAAATTTTTGCTGTGAGGTAGTTTGGAATTGTATTTCATTTTTGTTTTGGGGGAAGCTACATCTTGAGATAAAGAGGAAATGTAATTGCAAGGTGATGGAAAAGTTAATGTGCTATCAGGAGAATCTCCATGTCTTCTCTTCTGAGTTTACATGTCTCTAGCCTTCAGAAGGCTGAAATAGAGGCTATAAAACACCTTTTTTATGTTAGACATTTTTATGTTAGAGTGGAGTTGTCTTCGTGATATTTGCTGATAATGCTTATCCTTTCACTTTCCTTTGTGAAGACTCCAAAAGGGGGTTTCTTTTCATTCATTTCACTGGAACCAAAGTTGTAAGCATGTTTATTTTCCCTGTTTCTGGCCTGGAGTTTTCACTATGGATTCCTTACTTCCCTGTTCTGCTGTTGGACAGCAGGTATCAGATTACCTGAGGCTTTGTGAATGACTCACTGTTGGTTTTGCTCCAGTATACTGATTTATTTTACTGGGAATTCACCTGGGGTTTGGTTCTTTTTCAGCATTGCTGCTTTGACCAGTAAGAGAAGCTTAGTCCTTATGCCAGAGAGTTCTGCAGAAGAAATCACTGTTTGTCCTGGTAAGCACCTTCTTGTGATTTTACTGGATTTCTGATACCTTGCTATCTACCTTTTCATTCCTGACTGTTCAAACCATTTTCTGACTGTTTATACCATTCTCAGAAAGCATACGCGTGACTGATTTATACACACACACACACACACACACACACACACACACACACACATAAATATATATGCATACTTAAATATATATGTTTTTTTAATGGATCTCTGATTCTTAACCTTTTCTTTTTCTAGGGGTAATTTAGTTTGGAAATTAACATGATTTTTTTGTCTTGTTTGTCTGCTTAACAGAGATGGCAGCAAAGAATTAAGAATAACCCTTATGGGTTAGGATTGTGGCTCAGTGGTAGAGCGCTTGCCTCGCATGTGTGAGGCACTGGGTTCGATCCTCAGCACAAAAAAATAAATAACTAAATAAATAAAATAAAAAAAGAATAACCCTTACTTAACTGTACATGCAGAGCCAATAGGCTTTTATGTTTTGGTTTTATGTTTTCAAAGTTGGATTGTCCTCTTGTCTGCTTCATTAAGCAGATTTTTCTCTCAGCCTTTTACTAGATTTTTTAAAAAATATTTTTCTTAGTTGCAGATGGACACATTATTTTATTTATTTTTATGTGGTGCTGAGGATTGAACCCAGTGCCTCACACGTGCCAGGCAAGCGCTACACCACTGAGCCACAATCCCAGCCCCCTTTTACTAGTTTTGACAGGGCTATTCATTGCTTTTTTTTTTTTTTTTTGGCATAGTGGGTCCAGAAATTGAATTTTGCACATGGTTCTGTGATCAACTTCTTTTTATTCTTAGCAGGATATCCTGGTTAAGTGCATTGGTGTACTTTTTGTTAATTGTAGAGATTAAAAGATACTTATCTTGCTTTAGGCATAAGAGGTACTCTTTCAGAGTTGCACATGGATGTATTTAGACATTTAAAGTAATTTTAAATGAACTGAAATGCCCAATATCTAATGGAATTCTTGAGTTGAATCACTGTATGATGTAAAGAATTTTTTGTGATGTAAACCACTACTTTTTTTTGGTACCAAGGATTGAACCCAGGAGCACTTAACCACTGAGCCACATCCCCAGCCTTTTCTGTTTTTCTATTTTGAAACAGGGTTTCCCTAAGTTGCTCAGGGCCTTGCTAAGTTCTGAGGCCTGGCCTTGAACTTGGAATTCTGCTGCAGCCCCCTAAGCCACTGGGATTACAGGTGTCTGCCACCATGCCCGGCTAAACTACTACTTTCTAATAATTTTTTTCTTTTTAAAAAAGTGGAGCCCATTATATTTGTCAATAACTTCATTCATGTGGGATTAAGGAACCTCTTTTTAAAAAATTTTTTATATTTTTTGTAGTTGTAGACAGACACAATACCTTCGTTTTATTTATTTGTTTTTATATGGTGCTGAGGATCGAACCCAGTGCCTCACACGTGCTAGGCAAATGCGCTACCACTGAGTCACAACCCAGCCCAGGAACTTCTTAATGTTTAAATTCTTTGGACAGCAAATGATGTACAAATGTTTCTATAAGTCATATTTGGGTTTCCTTCAGGTTTCAAATAGTCTGTCAAGATTAGAGATACTCAGTTTTCTTGTTTTTCTTTAGTTTTTTTTCCCCAAAGAGAAAAAAGAAAATTTGTTTAACATGCAATCTAGGAAAGCCCTGGAAATATTTAAAAATATTTGGCAACCTAACATAAAGGTTTATTTTAAAAACATATTTATATTGATTTTTATTGAAAGTGGTTCCTTAATTCATTTGAAATGTATTTGGATCATTGCTTATAATAATACCCACCAGGAGACCCCATTACGAAGTGCTCAGATTTTGGCAGGAGCATTCAAGAAAGCTTTACCTCCTTTCTGTCTGGGCCTCCTGACTCATGCCATCTTTCTGTGAAGTCATCAGTCTACCTGTTTAGGATGATGGCATATGATGTCATCATGGGATATTGCAGGAGGGACCTTACAAATATAATGATCTTGAAAGTCGTAGTTAGTGAGAGAAGGAAAAACAAACCCTTTATTACTGAGGTTAAATAACTTTTATGATCATGACTTGCTGTCATTAGCCTGCAAATGAAGTCCAACTGTTTGCTGATATAAACTACTTTTAAATGAGATTGCAAAAGGTTTCAAAAATACTAATGTTTTTAGTATTTTTGCTAAGAAACTATAACTAGTTCTCCATGAAACTAAACTCCTGGGTTTCTTTTTAGATACAGAATTTTTAACTATGCATCTAAATCGTGTGAAAAAATTCTTCTAAATGGGTTGAAGCACAAATTGAATTTAGTTTGTTACCTATTTCCTTTGTCTCATATTTCTGACAGTTTCAAGGGTCTGTTACTCGAAATTACATTATCTTTCTAGTGTTATTTGCTTTGTTTGAAGAGACAATATTATAGACATATTATGCCCACATTGCACATGCTGGTAGCATTGTATATTTCTGAGGAGCTAATACCCTCTTGAGTTTTCTTTGTAGTTGGACATTTCAACTATTCATAGAAAGCTTAATTGAAGACTTTTTATTGTTGCAGTAGTCCAAGTAGTAAGCATCTCTTATTTTTGAACAGACTAAATGTGTTTTTCAATACTCTCTCTCAGGGAAACTTAAAGAAGATTTTGAAGTTTATGCACTGTAAGCCTTTTTCCATCAAGGGGATAAAAATCTATGTGTATACGATTTCAAAAATTGTCATGTATTGAAATACATTTATTATTAGAAATGTATTTAAATCTTCTTTAATGATTCAGAAAATACTTCAGAATCTTGTATTTTGTTTGCCTAACATTGGCTATTTATTGTATTTGTGAAGCACAGAAGTACCAGTTAGAAATAGTAGGTACAATATCAAACAACAGAGAACTTACAGGATTTGGCTTCTGAGATAAATTCTTTCTCTCAGTTTGGGCTGCAACAATAAAATATCATAGACTGTGGCTTATAAACAACAGAAATTTATTTCTCACGGTTCCGGAGCATGGGGAGTCCAAGATCAAGGTGTCTGCAGATTTTGTGTCTGGTGAGAGCCTGGTTCATAGATGGCACCTTTTCACTGTATTCACGCATGGCAGAAAGAGGATAAAAGAGCTCTCTGAACTCCCTTTTATAAGGGTACTAATCCCATTCTTGAGGTTTTTCCCCTTATATCCTAGCTTCCTGCCAACCTACTTGGGATATCATCACGTTGGGGATTAGGATTTCAACATATGGAGCTTGGAAAATTTTTGGAAAACATATGGAGCTATGAAATTTACTTTCTGATATTTCTTTTCCAGATTTATTGTCATTTGAAGTATAATTACTGTGCTTTTTTGGGGAGCGGGGTACCAAAGATTGAACTCAGGAGCACCTGGCCGCTGAGCCACATCCCCAGCCCTGTTTTGTATGTTATTTAGAGACAAGGTCTCACCAGGTTGCTTAGTGCCTCGCTTTTGCTGAGGCTGGCTTTGAACTCGCAATCCTCCCAAGCCACTGGGATTACAGGCATGTGTCACCATGCCTAGCATTACTGTGCTTTTGTTATATTAAGTGACAGGTGTCTAGAACAGAGGTTAGCAGAGTTTAAAACATTTTTTTACTTAACTTTCTCTCCCACCTCTTATCCTCCCTCTTCCCTCCCACCCTAAACTTTTAAAAGACTAGTAAATATTTTAGGCTCTCTGCGACATGAAGCTGTTGAAACTACTCATCTCTATTGTTTTTAGTGCAAAAGTACCCATGGGTAATACATAGATGAATGAGTGTGGCTATGTTTCAATAGAACCTTATTTATAAAAACAGACATGGCTGGATTTGGCCCATTGAGTTACGTATAATTTGCTGGCCCCTGAACCAGACTATAAGGGACTCGCAAGTTGCATCTCCATACTAGTTGTAGCTAGTACAGTATCTGGGACTTGTTCAATTAATATTTGTTGAATTAATTTTGAATTTATAGGTGCTGCTTAAATGTATTGAAGAAAGGCATGCTTTGTCCAGAAAACATACTCTATTTCTGGTTCCAATTTCTGTTTTTTGTAATAATCTCTTTAACCTCAGCACTAATATTGGCATTTTTAAAAAAATTTTTTTAGTTGATGGATCTTTATTTTATTCATTTATTATTTATATGTGGTGCTGAGGATCAAACCCAGTGCCTCACGCATGCTAGGCAAGCGCTCCACCACTGAGCTACAGCCCCAGCCCCATGTTTTTGTTTTCTATAAAAAGTAATGTATTTTGAAGAACTACAGTGGAAATAAGCTAAATGGATTAACTGGTGAATGGATAAACAGTGAAATATTTATATAATGTAGTTCCAGTGAGAAGGAGTGAACCACTAACATATGGGACAATAATCCAGACATATACTAAGTAAAAGAAGCTGGACACAAGACTATATACACTATGTGATTTCATTTATATGGCATTTTAGAAAAGGCAAAACTATAGGAACATAAAATAGATTCTTATAATTAACTGCAAGAGGAAGACAGAATTTTATGGGGTATTGGTAAAGGTTTTTATTATTTATTTATTTATCTTTCTTTCTCTCTCTTTTTCTTTCTTTCTTTCTCTCTCTCTCTTTTTCTTTCTTTCTTTCCTTCTCTCTCTCTTTCTTCCTTTCTGACTGAACCCAGGGGCACTTAACCACTGAGCCACATTCCTAGCCTTTTTAAATGTATTTTATTTAGAGACAGAGTCCCCTTGAGTTGCTTAGGGCCTTGCTAAGTTGCTGAGGCTGGCTTTGAACTCACTATCTTCTTGCCTTAGATCCTGAGCTGCTGGGATTACAGGCACACACCACCTCGCCTGGCTGTTTTTTATTTTTATTGTGGTGGTAGTTACGTGGTATAAATGGTACCATGTATAAATGGTATATATGTCAGTACTCACTGAAAACTGGTGAATTCTGTTATATGTAAATTATGCCACAATAAAGCTTTGAGAGGAAACAGACTAGATTTGTATTGCCACTACAATAAACAAAGGGGAAAATAAGTGTTTGATTTTTTAATTATTAAAACTCAAAATGAAAATTAATAGAATTAAAAATTTTTTTTAATTACAGAGACACAGCTAAGTTCCCCTGAAACTCTTGACCTTGAAAGAGAAGACTCTCCTGGTAGCAGAGAGACCCTGGATGAAGTAAGAATAATAATGGGAGATAAGAATATGAATATTCTCCTCTATAATTTTTCTTAGTTGTTTGCTCTTGCTCATTGTCTTTTCTCTAATGCAGTGTTGACTTTGGCTGAAAAGATTTAGGTGGCATAGGATTTTAGCTTTGAGGACATTTATCTCAGGGAGAAATTTTTATAATTAAGATCAGTTTAGCATTGTTTCTAAAAATAAAAATAGTTACTATTTCTTGAGTAATTTTATATGTATTTTTCCTATTAGAGGCTTAGGATGTTTAATTTGTACTAGTTCTTACTGCTATTCATGGTAGAACTAGAATTTGAATGTTGGTTTGTCTCCACAGTTCCAGGGCATTTTCCCTTACATACTGATAAACAACAGAGATGAACATTCTTGGGAAAAATAACTATATTAAATAAATTTTCAGTCCTAATTTTAAAATGTGATCAGAAATAACAAACCCGGGCTGGGGCTGTGGCTCAGTGGTAGAGCGCTTGCCTAGCATGCGTGAGGCACTGAGTTCGATCCTCAGCACCACATACAAATAATAAATGAATAAAATAAAGATCTGTCAACAACTAAAAAAAAATTAAAAAAAAAAAGAAAGAAATAACAAACCCAAGTTAAAATAAGTGGATCTATTTTCCTTATACCTTTCCTGACTAACATCACATATCTTGCAACAGCCATAAAACTGATTGGTAGAAATTCACACTTCTGATTAAGATTCTTGGTGTATATTTTTCATTCAGAGTCTGACAAAACAATTTAACTACCAGGAATTCTTTTTTAAAAAAAAATATATATTTTTTTTAGTTGTAGATGGACACAATATCTTTATTTATTTTTATGTGGTGCTGAGGATCGAATCCAGTGCCTCACGTATGCGAGGCAAGCGCTCTACCACTGAGCTACAATCAGGAATTCTTTTAAAGAATGTAAATTTTTAATCTATGGCTATGAAAAGCAGCTTGAAAATTAAGTAAATTCTTCTCTGGAAATAAAGATTTTGGTTATATTTGTATTTACTATCTTGTCCTGAGCACCTTAAAATATACTTAATTCTCATTCCTTTTTATACTCTAGGTTTTTCCTCCTCCTCATCTCTGTGCTTTTGTGTGTGTGTGTGTGTGTGTGTGTGTGTGGTGCTGAGGATCTAATCCAGGATCTTATGCATGCTGGGCAAGCACTATACCACTGAGCTTCATCCTTAGGTATTTTTTTGAAAACAATTTTTACATTGAAAGTTAGATCCCTTCCTCAGAACTTCCCTTTCCCAGTACTGCCGGTAACTGGGTAGAAAATCTGCTTTCATGAATCTTGTGCACTGCAAGTTCCTTGAAACCTGATCTGTCACAACTGATAGACCAGGATTCCCTGATACCAGTGGTGGTAGGAAAGATGATGATACTTCCTTCAGCAGAGCTACTGAGGACAGGTCTTGCTAGATAATGTCAAAATGGCCTTTAGGTCCTTTCCCTAGCAAGCCTTCTAAATGGGAATAGGGGAGCAGAGTAGTATTAACATAGTTATCTGAACATATAGAAACAGCCTTATAAAAGCCTTTAGTTAGTTCATTAAGGCTGATTTCTTACCCATCCATGATTGCAAAGGTGCTATTTTTGGGGTCAAAGAACATGGACCCTATTTGGAATTTATAGTGTGCATTCTGTACTACTATATCTCAAATAGAGTTGTGTAGCCTTTCTCACATCAAATGTCCTCTTTTACTCTGTTTATTGATATCTGTATATTCCTAAGTAGCCAGAAGTTTCTGTTTAAAGAGTGAAAAATACTATAGTTTTTGAGGCATTGAACAATAACTTACTAGTTACAAGTCACTTGTTAGAGAATTGAATATTTTCTGTGCATAAAGATAATATCATAAATAATATGGACTCTTGCCCTTGAAATTTGTGAATAGGGTCATTTATCTTTTATTGAAAGGTGGTATGGTATAGTTTCTTGCACATTGGAATTAGAAGACATGGCTTGGAATGCCAGTCCCACCACTTTGTGACGTTGGACAAATTCATTGTTTTATTCATTTATTAGGCAGGTATTTGTAGTTTTTATACTTTGTATTATTCATTGTTTTAAGACTCTTAGAGATGCAAAGATAAATTTTTTAAAAAATGATGTTCTTGCCTTCACAGGATCCTATTAAGGGAGAAAATAGACATAAACAGATAATTATAATGTGGTGTGACAAATGTCATAGGCGATTCCTAGGGTGTTAGTGGAGCATAGAAGAGGATTGCTCTTCTGAATTTAGCTCTTCATATAAAAAAATGGAGGCAAAAATACTTATTTTATTGGATTGCTTTTAAGATTAAATTAGATAAAGATTATAAAACACTTAGCAGAGATGTAGTCCAAGTAGAAGTATGCATGTGGAAACAGTTACTATTTTACTGCCTTGTGAGTATCCTGGCTGTTCAGTAATATCAGCTTACTAGTGATGGGTAGTTGCTCAGCAGAACTGTACCCCCTCTTGATTTGATTTCCCACAGAAGTCAGGTTTCTTTGGAAATAATGGTTTCTCAGTATCATGCCTGATTGTTTCCCTTAGTTGGATTCTCAGATAAATATTCTGTTCTCAGAGAAGTTAATAGAAATTATTTGGAGTTAAGTAGCTAGTTTAGTGAGTAATTTTTTTAAAGGTAAATTGTATTAGTGTCCTATATGATAAGGGGAAAGAGCTAAACAAATGACTTTATTTTTTTTATTTAAAAAAATTTTTTTAAAGGTTGACTTTCATTTTTATCATAACTTTATTTTTATTTATTAATTTGTATGTGGTGCTGAGGATCGAACCCAGTGCCTCACTCGTGCTAGGCACGTGCTGTACCACTGAGCCACAACCCCAGCCCACCAAATGAC
Organism: Geosciurus inauris; assembly: GCA_004024805.1. Taxonomy (NCBI): domain Eukaryota; kingdom Metazoa; phylum Chordata; class Mammalia; order Rodentia; family Sciuridae; genus Geosciurus; species Geosciurus inauris. Next base: position 208,960 of record PVHX01000999.1, on the reverse strand, counting down.
TTTTTAAGCTACACCTAAACTGGGGGAAGGCTAGAGGATTTGGTGATTTGTAGAACATGCCTTTTTTCATTGTGTTCTTTTCTTAAGGTGAGGTTCTTTTTGAAGCTAGAAGGTAAGAACCTTTAAGGGATTAAGATTCAGTGTCCTAGTAGCGCTTTTGAGAAATTACTGTTTAGTATTTTAAAAAAAGTAGAAATCATTCTGCAGAAATCAAATCTCTGACTGCACAGTCTTAATAAAAGCTATGTTGCTTGTATTTTCCCCCTTGAGTTTCCTCTGTAGTAGTTAATTTAAATAGACCTTTTTAATGGCATTGGGGAAAATATCTTATTTTTAATATAAAAATTTTCAGAAAGCTTCTGGGTTGCCTGTGAATGTGGTTGGAAGTAGTCTCATATCCATAAGATAATAATAAAGACTAACTTTCTTTCAAATCTATTAATATTTCGGGTACATTCTCTGCATTTTATAGAGCTGGCAATGAATACAAAAGGAGTGTTGTAGTGATATTGTGAACACTAGTGACATTCATGCTATGTAGTATCTTTGTGCTTAGTGAACTTTAGATGTCCAGGTAACTGCTCAATCACCACTAGCTTTCAGTAACTCAAGAATGCTTGTAAATGTTAGGATCTGTTGATTTCCCCCTGTGCTCAAATAGCTTTTACTTTTCCTTATGAGGTATATGAACAGAAGAACCTGAATTTGAGAAGCTTACTGACTAAGCTTAGAATAACAGCACCTAGAACTTCCAGACCCACTTGACTTTCCATACCTCCAAGAGAATAATAATAAAATCAGATGGTCTCCCTGGTACCTTCAGATTTAACTTCCAAAAACAAATTAGAAAGGAGACATTTTTTGCTTCTGCCACAACATGATAGAATGAAAATACTGAAGATCTTGATGTGAATCAGGCCTGAATTTGAGTCTAGATTGTTCACTTATTAACTATTTGACCAGCAGGTTACTTTACCTTTCCAAGCCTCAATTTTCCTTTCTGTAATACTGGAGCTAATGATACCTATGTCTAGTTGGATTGTGAGGGATGGATATGGAAAACGTTTGGCAGAGCCTGGCATAATGTAAGAACTCAACCACTGTTAGTTCCTTTTTCATCTTTCTGTTTTTCCCCATCTAGAGTATGTCTTTTTAACAACAGGTAAGTATGTTTGGCTTGGTATTTAGAAGGTCTGTTTCCTTCTCTGCTGGATTATACTCATAAGCAGTAGATTTCAGAAATGGTCCAAATTTACAAACAAAAACCAAAAAATAAACAACTGTAACAACCCCAGTTGATTCAGAAGTTAAATTATCTATCCATTGCAGTTTGGTCTTGTTTTGTCTTTATACCAGAAGAGGACTTACTTTTTTTTTTTACCCTGTAGTAAGGTATAATGACAGCCCAGATGCTCCTTGGTCTTAAGTGGAAACAGTAGCTGTGCAGGACTGTTACACATTGATTGGATAGGACACACTGTCCTTTGAAGCAAGAGTTAGGCAGTAGTGCTGCAGTGCCTACACATACTGTTGAATTAATCACTGCAGAGTTCTTGGCTCTAACCAACCTATATAGGTAAAATAAAACTGCCTCTGAGAGACACTGGCAACTATAGGAGAAATGATGACTATAAACACTGAGGAGTAAAGAAAGTTTAAGTGTGGCTTCAACAGAATTGATTATCTTAATAATGACTTTTTTTCCCCGTTTTTTGGCTCTTTGGGTTTTAGTTTCCCTTTCAGTCCAAAAAGTCAGAAATATAACATAAACATTGTTATTTCTTTTTGGTATAAGTACAGACCTAGGCTTTGAGCTTAAATCCTAGTTGTGCTACTTTTGGCTTAGAACTCTCTTGTTTTCTAATACCTTTTATCTTAAAGTTACAATGACCACAGTTTTCTTTTTTATGAGATTGAAAAGTCTTTAAGATGCTGTTGAAATATAAAATGTGAAACACAAGAGATAAATAGCACACTTGTGCAATCAATACTATGCAGTGTGATAAAGGTCAGTTTCCTCAAGGTTTAGAGCTAGATAGTCCTTGTTTTGAATTTCATCTCTGACATTTGTTTGTGTGGACACTGTGCAAATTCCTTTACTGTTTGGAGCAATACTTTTCTTGTGTCTATGCCTTTTTAAGAGTGTGAGGATTAAATAAGTAATACATACATAGTGCTTAGTATATAGCTGGCAACTTAGCATAGTTGAATAAATATTAACTGTATGAGCAGTGTCTCCCAATCCTTAGCCCTGAATTTGATACATGGATTGGTATGGTCTCTTTGAAAGTAATTGGGATGGAGTCTTTTGTATTTCTTTTGGGAGAAAGATAGTTGATAAGCTAAAGATGTTACAATTGCTGTTTGTCACATTCTTCAGGTTGGTAACACGGAAGATGCTGAGAAGGAAATGCCTACTTGTACCTTCTCATCTAGTACCCAGGTATCCTGCCCATTATGTGATCAAGGCTTCCCACCCACAAAGATTGAGCGGCATGCTATGTACTGCAATGGTCTGATGGAGCAAGAAGCAGGTAAAGACTCATTAGGACAGCCAGACTCTTACTTTTATTTGTATGCGGTTTTGTAATCCTCTACAATGCAATGTAGGGAAAACCATTCTGCTCCAAAATTAAAGTTGTTATTTTTTTTTCTATCTAGTTAATTTTCTAGTACTTTCATGGTTTTTATTTGTTTTAGTAGGTTGTAACTACCTTGTTACTTGGACCTTAGGAGTGGGGAAGGAAAAAGTCTTTCATCTTTTAACGTTTCAACTTACTTGCTATAGGTAGGCCAAAGACCAGTACAATGCAGTAGTTGCAATTCCTACTCATATATTTAAATATTGAGATACTGGTAGAACTTGAGAACCTAAGTCTATTTGTTATTCAAAATAAGTTTCTTCTGGCTTTTTTCTTTGTTTGTTTTTTAAGATAGAAATTCTACCTGGAGACAGCAGCTGAAAAATAACCCTAATTTATACTCATGTCCCACATGTCTGCTGATTTACCTTGGAGCTATTGGTTTATCTCTCTAAGAGAGTATTCCAAAAGGCAGAGTTTTGGTATATTTTGGAGGATTTGTGTGTGTGTGTGTGTGTGTGTGTGTGTGTGTGTATGTATTTTGGTACTGGGTATGGAACCTAGGGTGCTTCACCACTGAGCTACATCCCTGGTTCTTTTTATTTTTTATTTTGAGATAGGGTCTTGCTCAGTTGCTGAGGCTGGCCGTAAACTTGTGATCCTCCTGCCTCAGCCTCCTGAGTTACTGGGATTACAGGCATATGCCACATGCCACTGCATCTGGCCAGTGTCAGATACTGATTAAGAAAATCTTTTTATTAATCACACTCCTTCAACTATCATCCTGATCCTGCCTTTCTATGATTTCTCCCTCTAAATATAGGAGTGTTAGCATAGCTACCTTTCTGTGATCCATAATATTGAATGTAACCTGTATATAATAGGTGTTGCAACATTCTCTGCTTGATTCCTATAACAGATGTATTTAAATCTGAAATTGTATAGTTGTGAAGTAGTGTATAAATTGAAATTACCAAAAATAAATGCATAGTATTTAATTTTTTGAGGTAGTATACATTCTTAGTTATTAAGTAAGAAAATGTGTAAACTTGTTTATGTTTATTGATTTTTCTGATTATTAAGTAGTACATGTTCCTTGTGATAATAATAATGGCTTACATTTATTGAATAATTAAAAGTGAGGATTCAGGGGGCTGGGATTGTGGCTCAGTGGTAGAGTGCTTGCCTCGCATGCGTGAGGCACTGGGTTCGATCCTCGGCACCACATAAAAAAAAAAGTGAGGATTCAGGCACTATTTACATATGTAGGAGACTAAATGAGACATTTTAAGAAAAGGGTTTAGCAATGACTAGTATACTGTAAGTACGTAAGAAGTATTAGCTGCTGTTATTCCCAATAGCAAAATTCCTAGGTCAAATATTTTGTGATCATTTTAAAAGGGCTTTATAGATAGCATTGTAGTCTTTCAACTAGAATGAAAGTCAAGGACCTAAATCTGGCCATCAACTCTTTTTAGTGGAAGAGTACTGAAGGAATGGAGTCTAGCTGCAGTTTCAATTTGACATAGCTCTTTAGTCTGATTTTTTTTCTTTTCTTTTTCTTTCTTTTTCCTTTTTTTTTTTTAAGCTCAAGAGTTTCAGTGACTGAAAGAATTCTGGGACTGAGCCTTTGGTGATTAGAGAGGGAAGAGATGATTTTTTCTGTCTGGTATTAGTCATCTGAGTCAATGACTTACTCAGCACTGAGGTCCAGAAATAAATGAGTTTGAGAAGCTGAATGTCCCTGTGAGTTCTAAGAGTAGATGACTTCCTTCAAGTCAGAATTAGGTAAAGAACAATATAGAGTTTCTCCTACTGATATCTCCCACATCAAACTTTGCTAGTGTGTGCTTCAATAGGCTACTGTGGCATTCATTACTGTCAGATATCTTTAAGCTACATGGTATTTGCATTCAGGCCTTTTCCTTACTGGAGTATGGCGAGGGAACTCACAGCCCCTAATATATGCTGTTAAAATAATTTGGGCTTTTAAAATTTTTTCAGACCAAATGCAGACTTGTATTACCAGAATCAGGCTGTTCTCATTGAACCTGTTAAGCTGACGCCATCAAGTGGGCAAAATAGACTAAGACTGATTTACTGTCTTCATCATTCAGGCAGAGCCTTTTAGGTTCTTATTCCACTGGGTCCAATGTCAGTGACCCAGTCTGATGCTGCTCAATTGGATTTGCTTTCTGGGTCTTGTTGGACATTTGAATGTAAATGAGTTTTCTGACATAATAGAAAGTCCTAATATTCTTTTTTTTTTAATCTTTATTTTATTTATTTATTCTTATGTGGTGCTGAGGATCAAACCCAGTGCCTCATGCATGCAAGGCAAGTGCTCTACCACTGAGCCACAATCCCAGCCCTGAAAGTCCTAATAGTCTTGATACTATATGTCATATAGCTCTGATCCTAATGTCTCAGACCTCCATCTGAAGATGTTGTTAGCAGCAGCAAAACAGGCAAACTGCCTGGAACCCTGGTGGCCAGATTTAGTCATTCCTCTGCATAAGAAATAAGCAAATGATGTTAAAAGGAAAAACGAATTTTACACAGCTTGATCAAACTGGGGAGAAGCAGCTAGATTATTTCTCTGCTGGTCCCATAGAAGCACCTATAGTTTATAGAAACAAAAGCTGGTGATATACGTATGTGGATTTAGCTAAGCTGTTCTTATCTACAGAATATGTCAGTTTTAGTTTTCTTGGCATCTGTCCACAACATGGGGAAGTTGTTTTTTTTTTTTTGGTACCAGGGATTGAACTCAGGGGCACTCGACCCCTGAGCCACATCCCCAGCCCTATTTTGTGTTTTATGTAGAGACAGGGTCTCACTGAGTTGCTTAGTGCCTCGCCATTGCTGAGGCTGGCTTTGAACTCGCAATTCTCCTGTCTCAGCCTCCCTAAGTGCTGGGATTACAAGCATGAGCCACCGCGCCCGGCTATGGGGAAGTTTTTGATTCTCAGCATGAGGAAGTTCAGGAGCTCTTTGCTTTATCCTGAATGACAGTCACTCCTTCTTGTTCATAGGGATATTTGTTTTGAGCTATCTAGAACATTACATTCTTCTTTGCACTGTTAACTCACCTAGACCCTTTCTGCTAGTAATTCTTATTTACCTTAAAATTCATCCCAGTACTTATGAAACATTTTTTTAAATGATAGTAGGCCTTATGTGGTTTGCTAAGGAAGTTTAAGACAAGATTTCTGCCATCAAGGAACTTGCAGTCTCATTGGGGAAATAAGCATTTACCTAAGAAATTAATTACAAGATGATACAAAATGAATGGTTTATACCCAAGTGAATGTCCCTGAAAGTAAGTACAATCAGAGAGAAGTACCAGTGAATTGGAATGATGTCCCAGAGACATCATTTAGTCTAGACTGTGAAAACTGGGTAGGTTTAAATAAAAGTATAAGAGGGTAGGGGGTTCTTTACCCTCCTGTGAGTTTAGATAAGAAGCAAAGAAAATGGCCACTGATCAATAATTCTAGTAGTGTTAACTTGTTAACCAAATTTAACCCTTTTTTGTGACATTTTAGGCCCTATGAGAGAGTTTGGAGCAGGGAATCCTCACTGGAACCATCGTATGCCTACTTATTCCTCTACTTTGTTGGGAACAGAGTTTGGGGTATAGGTAGGCTGGAGAAGTAGTTAGAGGAATTATGTGAAGAACCTATTAGTGTGCATGGCAGTCCTTAGTAAATTTGACCTCTTAACTTGATTTCCCCATCAGCTTACCTGTCTTCATCTTGTCAGACATAAGTTAGTGATTGGTTTTGTTCCTCTCAGCTTTATGACTGGTGACAGAGGCCTTGCCCCCAGCATAATTTTTAAATCTTTAGTAAAAGGAAATCTCTTCTGCTGTGGAAGGAAAAGTTACTCTTCTTGAAGACATAGCCCAGGCTGAGAGATCGTTAGCCCCATGTCTAAGGGGTGAAATAAGAGAGGACTTACTGCCCAGAATTAAGTACCCAGTTTCCTCCTCCTTTCTGTTTTTCTCTGAAGCTGATCCTAGACATGCTTGGTTTGGCTTTGTAAGAGAAATAGTAATTAGAGTTATTTACATGAAGCGTCTACCATTTATGCCTAGTTACCATGCAGCACAATAATAATTATGCATATCTTTGAATATGTGTCTGATTAACTTTGCTCTAAGTTTTATTTGATTATCATACCACACTCTGGTTAAGTAAGTTTGTCTGCTCAGTTTGCTCAATGACATGGCTGTATATTCAGCACTATGAAAAAAATATAGGGACTATTGTTTAAAGGCATAATTTGAGGGGTAAGATTTGCTAAATTGACCTAGACTGGAACAAAGGCAGATTGCCTTTGCTTTAACTTTCGGGAAAATGTATTTAAGATAATTTTTACTTAAACATTTAGGAAGAATAAAGCTCTATATTTACTCATTCAATAAATATGTATTAATACCTACTATATACCAGATACAGTGAACAGAGTATTTCAAGTTCCTGTTTCTGTGGAGCTTATAATCTAGTAGTGGGAGCAAATGATGGAAAAATAAATATGCAACGTCATGCAGTAATAAGTATTTTAGAGAAAAAATAACAGAAGAAGGGGTAGGGAGTACTAAGGTCAGGAAGTATTAATTTAAAATTGGTGGTCAGGAAAGGTCCTTGGGCTGGGGTTGTGGCTCAGCGGTAGAGTGCTTGCCTCGTATGTACGAGGCACTGGGTTCGATCCTCAGCACCACATAAAATAAATAAAGGTATTGGGTTCATCTATAACTAAATAAAATATTAAAAAAAAAAAAGATCCTATTGAGAAGGTGGCATTTGAGTAGACACCTAAAGGAAGTGAAGGAATTTTGAGGCAGGGAGGAGAAAGTGTAACAGGCAGAGAAACTAGTAAATTTAAAGATCCTGGGATATGAACAGGCTTGAGTATGGCTGGAGTTGAGTAAATGAGAGAGAGAGAATGGGACCAGAAAGAGAATTGGGGAAGGGAGAGACAGACAGACCAGGTAGTCTTTGGCCTTAATAAGGGCTTTGGCTTTTTCTCTGGACAAGGAAGTAACCATTGGAGGGATTTGAGCAAAGAAGTAATATTAAGCAAAGGATCACTTTGCTGTATAAACAAACAATAGATTATTGGAATAGGAGACAAGGGTGGAAGGTAGGAGAACAGAGTCAATATCTCATTTTTGGCAATATGATAGTGGAAGAAATATGGGTTGTGGGACTAGACAGATCTGGACTTAAATTTTAACTGTGATATTTACCAGTTGAGTAATATTTTGATAGGTTACCTTATTTCTTTTAGGACCAGGCTCCATTTTTATAAAATTAGCCTGACAGCATCAGGATTGTCATGAGAATCTGAGTCACTTTATAAAGTATGTAGCTCTGTGCTTTAAATAGTCAATAAATGTTTGCTATTATTATTGACTATTTTTTCCTGTCTATTTAGTTTTTCTGAGGTATATGTTTCTGTGTGCTAATACATAAAGGATAAGCTATCAGTGGATAGAACTAAGGAGAAGATAAAAGGTAAGGCCTAAAAGTCAAAGTGATAAGAATAAGTTAGTGAGAAATAGTTTATAGGAGAGTTAGGGAAGCTGAAGACATTAACTGTATACATTTTGGACCTAGATAGAGGTTCATATGTGGCTTATAGTTAGGATACTGCTTGAGTGGATTTTCTCTTCAGGAATATATCCAGAAAAATAATGTTGGGTAGGTGGATAGGTCGAGGAAGGTAGAGATCTTTCTTATAGATATTCCTGGAAGGTGGGAGGTAACAAAAAAGGACCAAGGTCTAGAATAGGCTGTTTTGGGATAGCTTAGCAAAAATCTGTTAATACCTGAACATCTCTAAATAAGACATTTCTCAAATTAGACAAAGTTGGACCTTTTCTGTTTTATATACCTGTATTTTTCTACCTGAATATAATTTGAATACTATTCATTCTTCTCATTTGTCTTAATGTGGATTTTGTGGTACCCAGACGATTAGATTTAAGTATATTGCTATTGGTGTCTACCTACTGAGGTGTTGACAGTTCTAAAATAGGATAGGTTTAATCCACGTAACATGGATTTTGGAGACAAACTGACCTGTGGGGAGATACACAAATCAAACACAGGCTCTGATCACATATCTCAGTGTGATCAGAGTGGTTCATTTGGGTAGATAAGACATGCACACAAGAATAACTATAATACAAGGTCAAAACTACTAAGGAGCCGGGTGCGGTGGCTCAAGCCTGTAATCCCAGCACTTAGGGAGGCTGAGACAGGAGAATCGCGAGTTCAAAGCCAGCCTCAGCAACAGCGAGGTGCTAAGCAACTCAGTGAGACCCTGTCTCTACATAAAAAAACACAAAATAGGGCTGGGGATGTGGCTCAGTGATTGAGGACCCCTGAGTTCAATCCCCAGTACCAAAAAAAAAAAACAAAAACTACTAAGGGATATATGAATAAAGTCCTGTGGTGTTTCAGAGAAAATGTGATTAGAGATCGAGAGAGAAAGGCATTATTGCAAGAGAACAGTAGGCAAAAAATCACATAAATAGAAAAACATGAAGGGTGTGTAGGAAGGAGCAAGCAATTCAGTGTGGTAGTAATATGGGAAAGGAAATAGTAGGCAGTTGGAGAATGACAAATGTAACGAGTTATATGGGTTAACATAGGACAGTTTTTTAAAACCCTAAAATAATTATTTGTATGTTTGTACCCACTGTTGTATTTAGGACCCTCTTGGATGCAAGTGTCAAAAATATAATTTAGCTTGCATAATTGGGAAATCTGTTTAGGATTCATTCAGACAGAGCTGGGTCTAGGAGCTTAGACCTCCTTTTGATTTTACTTGTCTCTAGTCAACAAAAAGGTTTTTTTTTTTTTTTTTTTTTTTTTAAGGGGGCAAGCAAAATAGCTACCAGCAGCCATAGACTTTCAGCTTTTTAGCTTTTTTTAAGTTGTAGATGGACACAAAATATTTATTTATTTATTTATTTGTGATGTTGAAGATTGAATCCAGGGCCTCGGATATGCTAAGGCAAGCGCTCTAGCCCTGAGCTATAACCTGAACCCAATTTTTTTTTTTTTTTTTTTTTTTT
>PVHX01000999.1:181589-199188 GCA_004024805.1 Geosciurus inauris | reverse complement strand
TCTATAGGAAATTTTTGCTGGTAGTCACAATAACAGAAAACACTATTAACAATGAGTTTAACACATAGGATTTATTTTCTTAAAAAATGCATTTGGAGTGAGACAGTGGCTCACTTGTATAATTGAAGACTTAGGCTTTTGCCCCTTGTCTTCATAATCCCAAGCTTGAGACTTCTTGATTCATGGTTTCAGGATGACTGCTGCATCTCACATCTTTTGTTCCAGGAAGGAAGGAGGAAAAAGGGTAAAAGGGTATGACTGCTGATTCTGATTACTTGGATCTAACACTCATTCCTCCAGTCTTATGGAATAGGGCCTATTCTAAATTATGGTTCAGTTAAGCCAATTCTAAATTAAGTGTATCTTTTATGTGTGTTTATATGTCTTTTGCTTATACAATTATTCCATCTTTGAAGTCACTAATTACTTTTTACAATGATTCAACTTAAGTTTTCATGTCTTGCTCTTGATGAAGTATTGTATGAGATGCTAGGAGTGAGGAGTGGAAATCAAGAAGTGGTAAGGGATTTGATACAGAGCTGAATGGGATCTCAAGCTTGTACTCAGGAAATTTATAGTCCAATGAGGAAAACAGACTTGGGCATCATGACTAAGTATAGTACAAATTGTTGAAATGCTAAAATAGAGGCACTAGTTACTCACAGAGAAAGAAGGGTTTAATTCCAGTTAATAGGATAAGGGAGAATTTCTTAATTGTTCCCCTCATATTGCACATAGGTTTTTAAAAACAAAATCTGTCTGCCTGCCTGCCTATCTATCTGTCCATCCATCTATCCATTTTTGTGGCACTTAGATGCTTTACCACTGAGTTACATCCCCATCCCCTTTTATTTTTATTTTTAAAATGTTGAAACAAAGCCAGGCATGGTGGCGCATGCCTGTAATCCCAGCACTTAGGGAGGCTGAGACAGGAGAATCGTGAGTTCAAAGCCAGCCTCAGCAATGGCAAGGTGCTAAGCAACTCAATGAGACCCTGTGTCTACATAAAACACAAAGTAGGTCTGGGGATGTGGCTCAGTGGTCGAGTGCCCCTGAGTTCAATCCCTGGTAACCCCCCCCACATCCCCCAAAAAAGAAATGTTGAAACAAGGTCTTGGTTGAGTTACCGAAGGTCTCACTAGGTTGCTGAGATTGGTCTCAAACTTGCAATCCTCTTACTTAAGCCTTCTGGGACACCGAAATTATAGACATGTGCCACCACACTTGGCTTTGTTATTATTATTTATTAAAAGTAAACATCTAGCCAGGCACGGTGGCACAAGTCTGTAATCCCAGCACTTAGGGAGGCTGAGACAGGAGAATTGCGAGTTCAAAGCCAGCCTCAGCAATGACAAGGTCCTAAGCAACTCAGTGAGACCCTGTCTCTACAAACACAAAATAGGGCTGGGGATGTGGCTCAGTGGTTGAGTGCCCCTGAGTTCAATCTGCAGTACCAAAAAAAAAAAAAAAAAGTAAACATCTAAAACAGCACTGTTCTCCAAAATTTGCCCCCACATCTATTGGGATCTAAATATTGTTCTTATTAGTTTATATAAATTCTTTATATAAATTATTTGCTTTTTGCCTCAAAGGTGGTTTTCAGGTTTTTTCTACTCATCAATTCTCACCAAGTTACCCCATTAATGCAGCCTGGGACAGCAGTCCCCTTCTTGTGTGAAAACTGTCAAAGCTTTTTTTCTTGAAGCAGAAGCAATGCTGATCCTGCAGAAAAATCTAATCCCTGTGAATAGAAGTGGCACTGATACAGGGAAAAGAGTATTGGAATCATGCAGAATTAAGGGGGTGAGGTGGGCAGCAAGTAGAATGATGAGAGGAGGAAGCTAAGGAAGTGAGAGGAAGAGGAGGTGGTCTGGTCCAGGGGCCAATAGGAACTAGATGTCCACAGTGATATATTTAAAGAAATTGTGACATATTTCTAGAGCAACTGGGAATTTAAAAACATACTCCCCCTGCCCCCAAATATAAAAAGCAAAAGAAATAAAATTTACCAGTGAGGGCATGAAGCCATCATACTTATTTTGAAGTATTTCCTTTGTGGAACGAGGTGGAGAGTTGATGGAGCAAGCACTTTCCTCCCTAATCTTGGGATTCTGTTACACACATACTGATTGAGTATTCCTATTTTAGAACACCAAAATCTTAAATGCCCCATTTTGAGCACCAACATGGTACCACAAGTGGAAAATGGAAAATTCCACACCTGGCCTCATGTGTCTTTTGACTGATCACAACCTAATTGCAGGCTATGTGTATAAGGTGTATGTGAAACTTAAATGAATTTCATGTTCAGACTTGAGTCCTTCCCTCAAGACATCTCATTATGTATATGCAAATATTTCAAAGTCTAAAAAAATCTGGAACCTGAAACACTTTTGATCCCAAGCATTTTGGAAAAGGGATATTCAACTTGTGTGTGTGTGTGCGTGCACGCACGTGCATGTGTGCACACTGTTTTCACATTTGTCCCCACCCCCAGGTATTATAAGTACTTATCTAACATGCTGTTAGAAATTTATTAGCTTTATAAGGTTGTTTTTAACTTCAACAAATTGTTTAAAACCTACTTAATTCTTTGTCTTCATTGGGGAAGTATTTTTTGACAGAGAAAACCACAATGACAGGAGCAACTTATATAACAAAATAGAAAGGCATTTAAGAAAACAATGTTTTAGAACAAAATCTGGGCACTGAATTATATCCACCATAAAGTAGATTCCTCTTTAGCAGGCTTTACTCCAGACCTATTTGGTGTTTTCTGGAGAGGCCATCCTCTTATTTGCATGCCCTTGCTATTGGACATAGAAATACATCATAACTTAGATACAGAATGACCTCTTAGACCAGTACCACCAATCTAGACTTATATTACATTGCATGTAATGCTCTTTTCTTGGATTAATAATGCAGAAGTGAGTCCCTGCTCCTCATCATCTCAGTTGTCTTCTAACAACTTTCTGTGGAATATTTCCTTTTGTTAGCTCCACTGGTGCATTAATAAAGTTGATGTGGCATGTGAACTGGTAGCTTGACTGCAGTCCATGTTTGTTGAGTTCTCAGTGTCTTTGCTCTTCCCATCTTGTTCCTTTTAACATTGACCTCCATTGCTTTAGTTATCCCGGCTCATTGTGCCTTGATGTTGAAGAGCCATGCCTCAGGATTTCTTTTAGCAGTTTTTCTCTGCCGGATGTGCTTATTCCTTCCTTGAAAAATAAAATAGCTCTTTTTAACACCCAAGTTAATACCCAAACCATTATGTGTTAAAAGAATATTAACAGCTGAAAACCATTTTAGAGAAATTCTCTCACTTCAGAATCTAGTCACACTTTTTAATTCAGGCATCTAGAACATTTTAAGAAAGAGAAAGTTCAAGGAATTAATATTAGTTCAGTGATCTTTATAGAATTATATGAGAGCCACAGAAAGGACTCTCATTTCCTTAGAGAATAAGTATTGTTATCTCCATTTTTACCATTATTGAAAATGGTACGAGGTTTAGGCTGGTATCGGCAGAGCCAGGGGCCAAGCCCAGGTTTCCTGACTCCAAAGCTAGCATTCTTCATTGTTGTTCATTGCTCTGCCTTGCAGATGTAGAGGTAGGACCCATGGGAAAGTTTAAGGAGACCATGGGAGCCTCCCTCAGTTTCAGGAAGGCAGAATATTAGAATTTTTCACCATTGAGTAAAACATAAAATCTGATCTCATCAGAATTGGCCTTGTTAGTTTTCAATTACCTGGAAGAAAAACTTAGATGGATTTAGACTCTTTCCTGTTGAATAGGAGTCCATATAACATGTCACCTCTGTTTTTAAAAGCATATGTGCAAAATCAAAAGATTCAATGAACAGTTACTTTTGGTGGTGGCTGTGAAGGTTGAACATGCAGACTGATTTGTTACTGAGGAGTTTTCTGAGGGTCCAAAAAAGGGAAATGCTTGATATTATTTTCCCATTAAGTAAAAGGATTTAACTTGCCAAATTAACCAACAATAGCTATCACTTAGGAGCACTGCTGTATACCAGGAACTGTACTTTTTGTATATTGTTTTAATCCTCCCCACAGTCTTCTGAAACAGATATTTCAGCTTTTTAGGCAAGGAAATGGACATTTGACAGGGAAATAACTTTCCTGGATTACATACCTAGAAAGTGGCAAGAGCTGGGAATGTTCAGAGTTTTTAAAAAAGCAAGTTTCAGAATGTTAAGTTCAATATGATAGTCAATATATTGTTTTAAAAATTTGCTGGGTACAGTGGAACATACCTGTAATCCCACTACTCCAGAGTCTGAGGCAAGAGTATTCCATGGTCAGGCCAAACCAGGGCAACTTAAGGATGGAGATCCTATCTCAAAATAAAAAATAAAAAATAAAAAGGTGGGGCTGTAGCTCATTGGTTCCATCCCCAGTACTGGAGGCAGGAAGGAATTATACAAACTGCATTTGTATAAGAACAAAGAAAGGATAAACTAATTTTGAGAATAAAGGCCTTTTGAGGGTGGGATGGAGGCAGAAGGTTGGGATCAGGAAGAAGCACACTGTTTAATCAGTTTTGGTAATATTCTAGTTCTTAAACTGGGCGATGGGTTCACAAATATGTTCTTTTGTACATATTATAAAACATTTTAAACATTTAAAGAATAGGAGCATATTTCTGTTATGTACCACTGTCAGCTATTATATTTTCAAAGGAAACTGGTGAAGCATTTATCAGTACAACTCAGAGAAGTTCCATATGGAACTCACTTAATATTATCTTAATTTAGGTTCTAATAACAATGTATGATTTGATTTGACTTGATTATCATTAATGATTCTTTATACAGAAGCCTCTTGGAGTTTTTTCTAGGTACTTTTATCTTTGTCACTTGACTTTCATACTAGCTTTTTAAAAAGACAGTAGCCAGTATAACTTTGATTATTATCTTATAAAATGACACTGTGTGTGTGTGTGTGTGTGTATTACTTTTCATTATAAAACATTTCAAACATAAAAGTTGAGAGGATAGTAATACCTTGAACCTAGTCATTAACCCATGGCTATTGGTATTTCATCTACAGGATATTCAGTCCATAACCTTCCCTCTTCATATTATTTCAAATCACATCCCAAATATAATTTCATTATTATTATTTATATATATGTATATATACACACACACACATATGTATATATACATACATATATATACACACACATACATACTGGGAAGGCCACACCTAGTCTGCTTAACCACATCCCCAGCCTTTTGTATTTTTTATTTTGAGACCAGTTCTTGCTAAGTTGTGCAGGTCTTTCCTAAGTTGCATAGGTCATCACTAAGTTGCTGAGATTGGCCTCGAGCTTGTGATCCTCCTGCCTCAGCCTCCCAAGATGCTGGGATTATAGGCATATACCACTACACCCTCATTTCATTAGTATGTATCCTTAAAATATAAGATAGATCTCTTTAGAAAAAAAACCTAACCATAACCATAATTGTAGTGCCTAAAAAATTAATGATAGTTCCTCAATATCATCAAATATCTGATCTGTTCAGATCTCCCTGAGTCTCGATTCTCTTTTATAGTTGGTTTGTTGAAATCAGGGTCCAAGTATGGTCCACACATTGCAAAGATTTTGATGCTTGTATCTCAGGCTCTCTTAATTTATAGAAGAATCAAACCCCAAAATGTTCTCTTTTTTTTTTTTTTTTTGGTTGTGCTGGGGATTGAACCCAGGGCCTATGCATGCAAAGGCAAGCACTCTACCAACTAAGCTATATCCCCAGCCCCAAAAAAATTCTTTTTTAAGACTGAACCATTCATGATTTGTACACATAAGCTTAATATTATTATTAGCAGTAACTGCATTGTCATTTGTATTTCTTCTATAGCATCTAACACAGCACTGTGCAGGTAGGCCTTCAAAAATTGTACTCTTAAAAGCAAAGGTTTTTCTTAAATGCACAGATAGTAAATATTTTAGGCTTTGCAGGCCATACAGTCTGTTACAGCTATCTAGGCCTCTGTCACAACTATTCAACTCCCCTGTTATAACACAAAAGCAACCATAGACAATTTGTAAATGAGTAAGGTGGTTATGTTTCAATAAAAGTTTACCTGTGAAGACAGGGCCAACCTATAGTTTGACCATTCCTATTTTATAGCATTGGTTTTTCAAAATGTGTTCTATAGATTACTAGGCTTCTGTGAAGGTAGGGGGAGAGGAGGGTGATCAAGATGAGAACTAGTAACATTCTACTGTTACTGCCCACCTCACATAGAGCTCTGCTTTTATGCATTTTTATATGTTGGTTATTGGGTTGAGATTTTATTTGAAAACAGAATTCCTCTTTTTTAAAAAGCATTGAAATTCCTGAGTTTATGAGACATTTCTGGTCTTTATAATATTAGTGACTGGGCTGGGATTGTAGCTCAGTGGTAGAGCGCTTGCCTCACATGCCTGAGGCACTGGGTTCTATCCTCAGCACCACATAAAAATAAATAAAATAAAGATATTGGTGTCCATCTACAACTAAAAAAATAAAAATAAATATTAGTGGCTATTACTATTATTATTACTTTGTGCCAGGCACTCAGTATTCCTGCTCTTATTGCACCTGATCTTTGCAGCAACCTTTTAAGTTAAATTCTGTCATCCTCCTAGGGAGAAGTAGGTAAGTTGCTCAAAAATCACTAAACTAGTAATTAGTGATTACTAATACTAGTTTCTTCTTTCTCTAACATACATACATATCTATAGCTATATATCTAAATATATAGATATGTATAATTCACACAGATATACTTTTTCCTGTTTGAGAGTAAGTTGTTGACATCATGGTACTTTACCTCTGAATACTTTAATTAACATGTTTCTCTTAAGAACAAGATCATCCACAAAATCATAACACCATTATTATACTCAAGGAATTTAACATTAATGCAAATAGTGTTATCTAATACACAACCCATGTTCACATTTTCTTGATTGTCCCAATGTACCCTTTACCTTTTCTCTTGGTCAAGTATCCATTAAAGGATTGTACATTGCACTTAGTTATCATATCTCTTCAGTCATTTTTAGTCTAAAGGTTCCCCAGACTCTTTTCCCCAATATTTTATTATGAAAATTTTTGAATGCACAACAAAGTTGTGTACCAACATATTTTAGGTTCTACTATTAATATTTTGTTATATTTTATCACATATATAACTATTGATTTTTCTAGTCATCCTTTAACCCAGGTTTTTTTTTCCCCAAAGGTTTTCAGAGTAAATTAGAAATGCGTTTATTTACCCTAAAATACTTAAGCATGCAAATCATGAACAAAATTTTGTGTGAAATACACAAATATTAAATATAAATTTGCTGAGTTTTGACAAATTCACACACCTATCAGAACAATAGAATATTAACATTTTTCCAGAAGGTACTCTCAGACTCATTCCTAGACATTTGCTACCTCTCCTCAACAAAGGTAACCACTGGTTCTGTTTTTATAGAATTTCTATTTTTATCTGTTCTAGAATTTAGTGTAGATGGAATCATACAGTATCCATTATTTTTTTAATTAAATTTATTTTAACTGATAGGTGAAAACTGCAAAACTGTTCATATTAATAAGGTACTATGTGGTTTTTGTTGTTGTTTGTTTTCCTCCCCAGTGGTGGCAATAGAACCCAGAGTCTTGTTCATATGAGGCAAGGGCTGTACAACTGAGCTATGCTATAACCTCCATGGGATGTTTTGATGCATGTATGTATTGTGTAGTATGTAAATCAAATCAAACATTATCTATTTTCTCCAACATTCACCATTTCTTTATAATCAGACATTTAACAAAAAGCAGTACTTTATCCATGGTCACCCTACTGTGAAAAAGCACTCCAGAATTTTCTACTCCTGTCTAACTGTAACGTAGTACTCACTGATCAACCCTATCCCATCCCTCCCTCCTGTCCCCAGTCTTTGGAAATCACTTTCTGCTCTCAACATCTATGAAAGCAGTGTTTTTATATTCCACATATGAGTGAGATTGTGTACTACTTGTCTTTCTGTGCCTGAATTATTTCACTTAAGATGGTCTCCAGTTCCACCCATAGTGTCATAAGGGACATGATTTCAATCTTTTTTTTTTTTATAGCTGAATAGTTTTCCATTGTGTATATGTTCATTTTCTTTATTCATTCATCCGCTGAGGGACACTTAGTTGTTTCCATTTCTTGGCTATTGTGAATAGTACCACAACAAACATGGGCATGCAGATGTCTTTCTGACATACTGATTTCATTGCCTTTGGATATATACCCAGGAGTATATGTAGTATACATATATGTGGATCATATAGTAGTTCTATTTTTAATTTTTTTTGAAACCTCCATGCTGTTTTCCATAATGGCTTTACTAATTTACATTTCCACCAGCAGTGAGTAAGGGTTCCCTTTTTCCCCAGCACTTATCATTTGTCTTTTTGATAATAGCCATGGCTATTGGAGTGAGGTGATACTGCAAGGTGGTTTTGATTTGCATTTCCCTGATGATTAGTGATGTTGAGCATATTCTCATCTACTTGTTGGCTATTTGTGTGTTTCTGTTTGAGAAATGTCTATTCAAATTTATTTCCTATTTTTAATCAAGTTATGTAATGTGTGTGTGTGTGTGGGGGGTGCTGGGGATTGAACCCAGGGCCTTGTGCATGAGAGACAAACACTCTACCAACTGAGCTATATCTCCAGCCCAAGTTATATAACTTTTTTAAAAAAAATGTTTATTTTTTAGTTGTAGGTGACAGAATATCTTTATTTTATTTTTTTTTATGTGGTGCTGAGGATTGAACCCAGTGCCTTATGTGTGCTAGGCGAGCACGCTACCACTGCGCCATAATCCCAGCCCTGTTATATAACTTTTTTTTTTTTTTCAAATGTTTATTTTTTAGTTGTAGGCAGACAGAATATCTTTATTTTATTTTTACGTGGTGCTGAGGATCGAACCCAGTGCCTTATGCGTGCTAGAGGAGCACGCTACCACTGCGCCACAATCCCAGCCCCTGTTATATAACTTTTTAATACTGGATTTTTTGAGTTCCTTATTAACCCCTTTTCATATGTATAGCTTGTGGATATTTTCTTCCATTTTATAACTTGTCTTCTGACTCTAATAATTGTGTCCTTTGTTGTGCACAGCTTTAGTTTGATGTAATTCTATTTGTCTATGTTTGCTTTTGTTTCCTGTGCTTTTGGAGTCTTGTTCAAAGAAACCCTTGCACATTCCAATGTCCTGAAGCATTTCCTCTGTTTTCTTGCAGTAGTCTCTTTGTTTTAGGTCCTACATTTAAGTCTAATTGATTTTGACTTGATTTTTATAATTGGTGAGATAAAGGTCAGTATGTAGTCTTTTAATAATGCTCTGTTCACTTAGCATAATGATTTTGAGATTTATTCATAATTCATGTGTAATAGTTTCTTTTTCATTCTCCTATTAATAGAGTTTTTTCACTCTTAGGAAGAAAGCTACTCTGAACAAGTTGTATGATAAACATAAGAGTTACTTTACTTGAATAAATAGCTGGGAATGGAATTGTTAGGTTATAAGAAATGCCAAACCTTTTCCCAAAGTAATTTTACCATTTCCATTCCCTCAAGCAGTATATGAGCATTCTAGTTTTTTGATATCTCCCCTATATTTTAGCCAATCTATTGAGTAAATAGTGGTATTAATTTTCATTCCCTTGATGACCAGTGATGTTGAACACTCTTTTCATGATTATTGACTTATTTATATATCTTTGGTGAAATATTTGTTCAAATGTTTTATCTCTTTAAATTGGATTGGCTTTTATTATCGAGACAGGATTTCTTTATATATCCTAAACACCGGTTATTGTCAAATATATATTGTACAGATATTTTCTTTTTGTCTGTGACTTGCCTATTAATTTTTCTAATCATGTCTTCATGAGCAGAAGTTCTAATATGGTCTAATATACCAATTTTATTCTCTTTTGGTTTTGTTAGGTTTATGATGCATTTTAAATTGATTTTTGAATGTGGTTTGAGGTAGGGGTTGAGGTTTATTTCTTCCATATGGATGTCTCAGTTATTCCAATTCAGTTCATTGAAAAGATTTCCCTCTCTCACTGGAATCCCTTTCTCATTTGTTGAAAATCAAGTAACTATATACAGGAGTTTATTTCCAGATTCTCTTTTGTATTTAAAACTATCTATTGGTTTATCCTTCTTGCCATATTCCTCTTGTCTTGATTACCATACCTTCTAATAAGTATAGTCTTAAAGCCAGTTAGCATAAGCTCTCTTTTCTTTTTCAGTATTGCAGTGGATATCCTAGTCTTTTGTATTTTCATGTAAATTTTAGAGCCAATTTTTAAGTATTGTATTTAGTTTCCAACTTTATCTTCCTTTTTCTTGAAGGGAATTTTATCACATACTACATTTGTTTGATGTCTCTCATTAGTATGTTTTAATTTCTCACTTATTACTCCCCCTTTCCTTTATGGTTTATTTTTTAAAGGGATTAACTTTTTGTACTTTAGCCATTTCCACCTTCTCATTCCTATTGTTTGCCTGATATGTCTTTTTTGATTCATTTATTTTTAAACAGTTTGTGTTTTTACTTTTAAAGTGTATGCCTTATATATAGCATGCCATTGGGTCATGCTTTTGCCCTTTCTTACAATCTTATTTTTAATTAGAAATTTTAATTAACATTTAATATGTAATTATTTTTGTGGTTGGATTTAGGTTGACCATCTTATTAATTTTTGAGGTTTTGATTTTTTCCCATTTTTTTCTTTCCTGTCTTCTATTATTTGAATATATTATAGAATTTCATTTTAATTTATTATTGTTTTTTAGCTATACCTCTTTGTGTTTTTGGTAGTTGTTCTTGGGAAAGTGGACTTTTCAGTCTACTTAGAATTGATATCACTTTACAAAAAATGAGTAACCTTGTAACTGTATGTCCATTTACTCTTTTATACTACAGTTGTCCGTATGTCATATATATATCAACATGCATTATAAATCTCAGAAAACAATGTTATAGTTTTTGCTTTAAAAGTCCTATGTATTTTAAAGATATCAGGAGGAAAAGATAATATCAGTTTACATTAATAGAGTTGTTAAGTTTTAACTCCCTTGTTAAAACGGCCTTCACTGGATTTTCTTCTGTGAAGGTATTTTTCCTTTTTGCCATCTCTGGGCTAATATTTTGAGGCTTTATGAATATCCTATTCTAAAACATGGTTTTAGTATCCATTGGTGATTCTTTTTTTTTCTTTAAATATTTTTTTAGTTGTAGATGGACACAGTATCTTTATTTTATTTATTTTTATGTGGTGCTGAGGATCGAACCCGGTGCCTCACATGCGTGAGGCAAGCGTTCTACCACTGAGCCACAATCCCAGCCCTCCATTGGTGATTCTTATCATGGTGGAAAGTGATGTTTTTTGTGGTTCTGCCATTTCTTCTGCATTGATTAGTTGACATTCTTCTGTAATAAAGAACTTTCTCTTTTCCCCCACCTTTATATTTCTTTTTAATGCAGTATGGGGTCATGGATTCATTTTTAAATTTAATATTTTATAATTTCTTTCTTTCTTTTTTTTTTTTTTTTTTGGTACTGAGGATTGAACTTAGGGTCACTCAACCACTGAGCTATATCCCCAGCCCTTTTTTGTATTTTATTTAGAGCAGAGTCTCACTGAGTTGCTTAGGACCTCACTGTTGCTGTGGCTGACTTTGAACTCGAGATCCGCTCACCTCAGCCTCCTGAGTCACTGGGATTACAGGCGTGTGCCACTACACCTGGTTAATTTATTCTTTTTTAAAATAGTAAATCTTTATTATAGAAAGTTTTAGGGAAAATTTACTTGGGAAAAAAATTTACTCATGATCTAGCCTTATGCAAGTAACTATTACAGTTCAGCATGTGTATATTCCTTTATGTTTTTCATAGTTAGATTTTAACAATTAAGTAGATTGTATTTTGATCTTATCTTTTTAACAATGTAATGAATCCCTATGAGCCCATCTCCCAACTTCAACAGTTAGCATCATATGACCAAACTGTTTTCATGCATACTCTTCATCTCTCATCCCTTACCCAACTTGATTATTTTGAAGCTGTTTTCAAGCACATCATTTTCTCTATCAACATTTCAGTATAACAGTATAACCACGATATATTTTGTCATTATAATACTAGTACCATTGTCATACCAGTCAGAATCCTCCTTTCCCTAATTAGCTCATAATTTCTTTTAATGGTTTGTTCAAATCAGGGTGCAAACAAGGTTCACATATTATATTTGGTTGATGTCTCTCAGTAACATCTTTTAATTTCTCACTTATTACTACCCCCACCTTTTCCTTTATTGTTTAGTTGTAAAAGGGACTGGCTTTTTGCTTTTTAGAAATATGTTCCTGTATTTTGTTGGTTGTATCCCTGTTCTACCTTTAACATGTTTCTCTGTTGTAGACTATAATTTCTGGAAACTACTAATTAAATTTGAGGCTTGATCATATTCATTTTAATTGTAGTTTTTGGCAAGAGTGCTTCATAGATGTTTCTTTGTTTGTTTCCTTCTTTATATGGCATCAGATTGAGAGGCATGTAATGTCTGGTTATCTTTCTTTATATGATTTTAAGAGTGATCAATGGGGTCAGCCAAATCCATCCACTAGAAAGCCCCATGTCAGCTTTGCTCATTGCTGAAATTTATTATTTCATTGGGATGCTGCAATTATGTAAAAATAATTTTTAAGATTTAAAAATGCTTTAAATTAAGAAATAATTAAAATATTAAAGCAGTACATGTTCATTGAAAAATGTGGCAATATAATTGGAAAGTATGAAGGTAAAAATAATTGCTCTAAAACCTAGCATCCCTTCCCCCAAATTATGGTTAGTATTTTGGTATATTCCCTTTCAATATTTATTTTGTATTTTTACAAGTATTTCATTCTGTTTTTGAACATTGGTTGTTGAAATTTTTCGTTGTTATAACAAAACATCTTTGTCTACAGTCTTCATCTAAATTTGGATGCTTGCCTCATAATAGATTCCTAACAATAATTCATGGGTCAGAAGATACGAATCATTTAAAAATTTCAGATATACATTGTCAAATGGCCTAAGTAAAAATTCCAACTGTTAAAGAAAAAGATTGAGCTATAAATATAATACATAACTATCAGTAGGAATTAGGTAAGTGACCTTTTCTGAGACGCTTCAGTATATCGTATATTTAGGGATTTTGCTCAAAATATCTAATGACTGTAGACTTTTACTTCTATATCCTAAATAGGATGGTGGGCTTTAAGGATTTTTCTTGGCATGGACTCTCATTTTTCTTTGGGAGCATCACTAAGAATATTTTTTATGGATACTTTTTTCTTTATGCAGAAAGGTGTTTAGCAAACTGTGCTAATGCTTCAGGTGCAGGGGCTAACTATAGCATTACTAAACGTTAAGGTCAAGAACTCAACATTCAAGTGTATATCTTAGGAAAACAAACTCATATCTAAATTTTAAAGGAAATTGCTACAACTTGTGTTAGGGAGAGGAGGCCTTATGTGGCTTTTCTGCAGCAAAAAATGCAGTTTGGCAGTCTGACTTCAAATAATATTCCATGGCAATTATTTACAGGCATGAGACCTCTGACCCTTTTTTGGCACATCTATAAAATGGACACTGTGATTCCTACTTTTTAAGGATTGTTGTAAGAATTTATGTTTAGGAAGTATCAGTATAATCATACAGAATTTTTTCTTTAAATTTAGAAGCTATCTCTAGTAGAATAAGATTATTGAGTCTGGTACCTGAGAGAACAAGAATTCATTTATTGATTGGAATGAGGCACATAGGGCCTTTATGCTTTGAATTGGACTCTGGAGGCATTTTCATCTAAGTTGTAAAAATATAATGTTGCTCTTAATAATAAGAAAATACTCTACCAAACTTCTAAATAAAATACTACCTTGCCAGATTGATTTATTAAATATACATTTATATTAAGGGCCAATTTTACACCAAGAACTGAATACTGAAGTAATTAAGAGAGAAGATGCTGGGGGACATAAACAGGTAAAGCAGTAATTAGTAGGCTGTATGAGAGGTACTTTGGTAGATATGCACATAGGTAAAGTATATGGGTACAGATGCAGGCAGATTAATTGTCTTGGTGGTGGAATAATGTGAAAGTTTTCACAAGTACTTTTTGTCATCAAAAAGATGTCTCAGGAGGGGCTGGGGTTATGGTGCTGTGGTAGCGTGCTCGCCTAGCACGCGTGAGACACTGGGTTCGATCCTTAGCACCACATAAAAATAAAATAAAGATATTCTGTCCACCTACAACTAAAAAAATAAATAAATATTTAATAAAAAAGATGTCTCAGGGGTTGGTTTAATATTAGTTAATGTAAGACAAAGGACAGAAATCATGTGATCATCTAAACAGATGCAGATGCAGAAAAGGCATTTGAAAAAATTCAACATACTTTCATGATAAAATACTCAACAAGCTAGAAACAGACAGGAACTTTTTAACTTTACAGAGTTGCATCTATGAAAAACCCACAGCCAACATCATACTTAATTGTGAAAGACTAAAAGCGTTCCCTAAGATCAGGAACAAGACAAAAATGTCCTCTCTTGCCACTTCTGTTCCTCATGGCATTGGAGTTTCTAGCCAGGACAAGTAGGAAAGAAATGAAATATAAGTTACTCAGATTTTGGAGGGGTGGGGAGTACTGGGGATTGAACTCAGGGGCACTCAATCCTGAGCCACATCCCCAGACCCTTTTTGTATTTTATTTGGAGACAGGGCCTCACTGAGTTGCTTAGCGCCTTGCTGTTGCTGAGGCTGGCTTTGTACTCATGATCCTCCTGCCTCAGCCTGCTGAGCCACAGGGATTACAGGCCTGCTGCACCACACCTGGCTAAAGTCACTCAGATTTGAAAGGAAGAGTTAAACTATTCTTTCAGATAACATCTTGGATGTAGAAAATCTTAAAGAGACCACTAAAACAAAACAAGCCCTGAGAATTCGGGTGATGAAGGCATGCCACAGAAAGCTTGGGTTTCTTTGCTTTATTTTTATTTTTATTTTTTTAGTTGTAGATGGACACAATACCTTTATTTATTTATTTATTTATTTATTTATTTTTATGTGATGCTGAGGATCGAACCCAGTGCCTCACATGTGCTAGGCAAGTGCTCTACCACTGAGCTACAATCCGAGCTCTTGGATTTCTTGTAGTGTCCTAGGTAAACAGATTTAAAGCAGATAGGATTAGTGCTGGATATTTCTTAAAGGAGAAACGCTATCTAATAGGATTTTCTGCAATGATAGAAATTCTCTATATCTTGTGGTGTCAAATATGGTAGCCATATGTGGCTGTTGAGCATTTGAAATGTAGCTCATGAGACTAAGGAGTTCAATTCTAAATTATACTTAATTCTAATTAATATTTAAATTTAAGTAGCCACTTGTCTCAGAGTGGTTGATAATTAGTTCTTATAATAGCTTTCCTATTGGGACTAGTCTCTTAGGCGCCTGTGTTGTAGAAAGGCAGGCAGCCTTGAGGGAATCACCATGGAAGCACCAGAGGAAGTATTAGGTCAGAGGAGGGGTGGTCTTTTGTTTTATTTTGTCTTTTTAGCTATACATGACAGTAGATCATAACTTAGGATCCTATTATGGTTTGGAGTTTCACTGGTTGTGTATTCATATATGAGCATAGGGAAGTTATATCCAATTCATTCTATTGTCTTTCCTATCCCCATCTCTTCTCCCTTCCCTTCGTTTTCCTTTGTCTAATCCAGGGAACTTCTATTCTTCCCTAGGAGGGGTGGTCTTAACAAGAATATACACAGCTTTGTGGCTTCCTGTGGTTTTGAGGTTAAGGGAAAGAAACTGAGGAGACCTTAATTACTGTTATTCTGCCAGATCGATAGATATCCCCCACTCCCTCTGTATATATAATTTCCATTCTCTTCATAGGAGCCATTTTCTTCACTATTTACAGTAGTAGGCCATATGTTTTTATTTTTTAAATATTTTTTTAGTTGTAGATGGACACAATATCTTTATTTATTTGTTTTTATGTGGTGCTGAGGATTGAACCCAGTGCCTCACACATGCAAGGCAAGCCCTCTACCACTGAGCTACAATCCCAGCCCCTGTTTTTATTTTTGATGGCTTATCTTCTTTGAATTTTGGGAACAAATGTGCGATGTTTACATAGTATTGATAATCATTCTGTAATGCTTGAGCTATTTATTTGTCCATTCTGTACAAATTAGTATGGAAACCACTTAAGACTAAGACTTAAAACAAATGGTAGACAGCTGGTGGATGTTGGTTTTAACTATGGGCTTAAGTCTTTGGATAAGGCTAAAAAACAAATCTTGAAGAATAATGAGAATTCTATAAACAAATAATAACAACTAATGTTTGCTTAGGGGTTTCTGTGGTCCAGAAACTTTGTTCTTACAACTTTATTTGGAGTATTTTGTATGATCCTTACCAAAACACACGAGAGTTTATGCTATTGACATTTCATTTTTCTAAGGAAGGAAACTGACACAAAGAGGTTATGGAACTTGCCCAAGGCCACACAGGCTAGTAGAGGCCCAATTTGGACACCATTCTAACTCTAAAGCCAGTAGGCAGTACAGCTTCTTTGCATCTTAACAGTGTCAAGCCACAGTACTAAATGCAGCTCCTTAGGGCATTTCCTATCCAGTGTAATGCAAACAGCTGTTAATGGTTATATATTTATTTATAGGCAGCTCTTTCAGCTTTCAGTGATACTCATCCTCTTCTAACTTGTCCTGGTGGTTGTAGTCAGACCCCTTTTAAAATCTGTGGCTTCACCAGCAGCTAGATTTTGGTATGTAAGTTTCACATTCAGTTCTCTTTAGCTAGTTGAAAAGGGCATCTCAGCGCCCATAAACCAAATTAAGAGGCTCCTTTGAAGGGGCCATAGTTCTCAAAGGAGAAATGTAGCTGTAAGGCCTGGTCAAGTCTGCTCTGAACTTAACGTTTAATGATATAATTGCCAGCCGGGCGCGGTGGCTCAAGCCTGTAATCCCAGCACTTAGGGAGGCTGAGACAGGAGAATCGCGAGTTCAAAGACAGCCTCAGCAATGGCGAGGCACTAAGCAACTCATTGAGACCCTGTCTCTACATAAAACGCAAAATAGGGCTGAGGATGTGGCTCAGTGGTCGAGTACCCCTGAGTTCAATCCCCAGTACCACACACACACACACACAAAAATAATAATAATATAATTGTAAAATTCACAGGACCAGGAGAAGATGAATTAAGCCACTCGGCAAGGCTTTATTGGAAGGCGAGCCCTCGGACCATTTCCCTGTCCATCAGAGCGGGTCAGGAGAAATGGCGCCAGAGATTTCGTGCTTAGAGAATTTCAAGAAAACCCGGTCAGGAAGGGGAGGAATTGGGTACAGGAAGAGAAGGCCATAGTCCTTCCTGATGGGTCAGGAAAACTCGCTGATTGACAGGAGGCGTGTCCACTAGTGACGTCACATCTGGCTTGCAGCTCTGCTGATCA